>JAGMVL010000062.1:0-137292 GCA_019202695.1 Populus x sibirica | reverse complement strand
GTTGGATCACTCTAAAATTTTCACAGGAGTTTCCGGACGCCTTTGTTTTCCTTGGAGTAGAAGTGGAATCTCTCCTCGGTGTCCGGAGGTCTCGTCGCTCCAGACCCGGAGTACCGGTTCGAAAGGGCCATAACTTTTGATCCGACCGTTGGATAACTCTAAAATTTTCACGGGAGTTTCCGGACGCTGTTTTCCTTGGAGTAGAAGTGGAATCTCTCCTCGGTGTCACGGAGGTCTCGTCGCTCCGGACTAGAGTACCGGTTCGAAAGGGCCATAACTTTTGATCCGACCGTTGGATCACTCTAAAATTTTCACAGGAGTTTCCGGACGTTGTTTTCCTTGGAGTAGAAGTGGAATCTCTCCTCGGTGTCCCGAGGTCTCGTCGCTCCGGACGAGTACCGGTTCGAAAGGGCCATAACTTTTGATCCGACCGTTGGATCACTCTAAAATTTTCACAGGAGTTTCCGGACGCTGTTTTCCTTGGAGTAGAAGTGGAATCTCTCCTCGGTGTCCGGAGGTCTCGTCGCTCCAGACCGAGTACCGGTTCGAAAGGGCCATAACTTTTGATCCGACCGTTGGATAACTCTAAAATTTTCACGGGAGTTTCCGGACGCTGTTTTTTCCTTGGAGTAGAAGTGGAATCTCTCCTCGGTGTCCCGGAGGTCTCGTCGCTCCGAGACCGCAGTACCGGTTCGAAAGGGCCATAACTTTTGATCCGACCGTTGGATAACTCTAAAATTTTCACGGAGTTTCCGGACGATGTTTTCCTTGGAGTAGAAGTGGAATCTCTCCTCGGTGTCCGGAGGTCTCGTCGCTCCGGACCAGAGTACCGGTTCGAAAGGGCCATAACTTTTGATCCGACCGTTGGATCACTCTAAAATTTTCACAGGAGTTTCCGGACGATGTTTTCCTTGGAGTAGAAGTGGAATCTCTCCTCGGTGTCCGGAGGTCTCGTCGCTCCAGACCAGTACCGGTTCGAAAGGGCCATAACTTTTGATCCGACCGTTGGATCACTCTAAAATTTTCACGGGAGTTTCCGGACGTTGTTTTCCTTGGAGTAGAAGTGGAATCTCTCCTCGGTGTCCGGAGGTCTCGTCGCTCCGGACCGAGTACCGGTTCGAAAGGGCCATAACTTTTGATCCGACCGTTGGATCACTCTAAAATTTTCACGGGAGTTTCCGGACGCTGTTTTCCTTGGAGTAGAAGTGGAATCTCTCCTCGGTGTCCCGGAGGTCTCGTCGCTCCAGACCGAGTACCGGTTCGAAAGGGCCATAACTTTTGATCCGACCGTTGGATCAACTCTAAAATTTTCACAGGGAGTTTCGGACGCTGTTTTCCTTGGAGTAGAAGTGGAATCTCTCCTCGGTGTCCGGAGGTCTCGTCGCTCCCGAGACCCAGTACCGGTTCGAAAGGGCCATAACTTTTGATCCGACCGTTGGATCACTCTAAAATTTTCACGGGAGTTTCCGGACGATGTTTTCCTTGGAGTAGAAGTGGAATCTCTCCTCGGTGTCCGGAGGTCTCGTCGCTCCAGACCGGAGTACCGGTTCGAAAGGGCCATAACTTTTGATCCGACCGTTGGATCACTCTAAAATTTTCACGGGAGTTTCCGGACGCTGTTTTCCTTGGAGTAGAAGTGGAATCTCTCCTCGGTGTCCGGAGGTCTCGTCGCTCCGGACCGAGTACCGGTTCGAAAGGGCCATAACTTTTGATCCGACCGTTGGATAACTCTAAAATTTTCACGGGAGTTTCCGGACGCTTGTTTTTCCTTGGAGTAGAAGTGGAATCTCTCCTCGGTGTCCGGAGGTCTCGTCGCTCCGGACCCGAGTACCGGTTCGAAAGGGCCATAACTTTTGATCCGACCGTTGGATCACTCTAAAATTTTCACGGGAGTTTCCGGACGCTGTTTTCCTTGGAGTAGAAGTGGAATCTCTCCTCGGTGTCCGGAGGTCTCGTCGCTCCGGACCGGAGTACCGGTTCGAAAGGGCCATAACTTTTGATCCGACCGTTGGATCACTCTAAAATTTTCACGGGAGTTTCCGGACGTTGTTTTCCTTGGAGTAGAAGTGGAATCTCTCCTCGGTGTCCGGAGGTCTCGTCGCTCCAGACCCGAGTACCGGTTCGAAAGGGCCATAACTTTTGATCCGACCGTTGGATAACTCTAAAATTTTCACGGGAGTTTCCGGACGTTGTTTTCCTTCGAGTAGAAGTGGAATCTCTCCTCGGTGTCCGGAGGTCTCGTCGCTCCGGACCAGAGTACCGGTTCGAAAGGGCCATAACTTTTGATCCGACCGTTGGATAACTCTAAAATTTTCACGGGAGTTTCCGGACGATGTTTTCCTTGGAGTAGAAGTGGAATCTCTCCTCGGTGTCCGGAGGTCTCGTCGCTCCGGACCAGTACCGGTTCGAAAGGGCCATAACTTTTGATCCGACCGTTGGATAACTCTAAAATTTTCACGGGAATTTCCGGACGCTGTTTTCCTTGGAGTAGAAGTGGAATCTCTCCTCGGTGTCCGGGAGGTCTCGTCGCTCAAGACCAGAGTACCGGTTCGAAAGGGCCATAACATTTGATCCGACCGTTGGATCACTCTAAAATTTTCACGGGAGTTTCCGGACGATGTTTTTCCTTGGAGTAGAAGTGGAATCTCTCCTCGGTGTCCCGGAGGTCTCGTCGCTCCGGACCGAGTACCGGTTCGAAAGGGCCATAACTTTTGATCCGACCGTTGGATAACTCTAAAATTTTCACGGGAGTTTCCGGACGCTGTTTTCCTTGGAGTAGAAGTGGAATCTCTCCTCGGTGTCCGGAGGTCTCGTCGCTCCGGACGACAGTACCGGTTCGAAAGGGCCATAACTTTTGATCCGACCGTTGGATCACTCTAAAATTTTCACGGGAGTTTCCGGACGATGTTTTCCTTGGAGTAGAAGTGGAATCTCTCCTCGGTGTCCCGGAGGTCTCGTCGCTCAAGACCAGAGTACCGGTTCGAAAGGGCCATAACTTTTGATCCGACCGTTGGATAACTCTAAAATTTTCACGGGAGTTTCCGGACGCCGTTTTCCTTGGAGTAGAAGTGGAATCTCTCCTCGGTGTCCGGAGGTCTCGTCGCTCCAGACCGAGTACCGGTTCGAAAGGGCCATAACTTTTGATCCGACCGTTGGATCACTCTAAAATTTTCACGGGAGTTTCCGGACGTTGTTTTCCTTGGAGTAGAAGTGGAATCTCTCCTCGGTGTCCGGAGGTCTCGTCGCTCCGGACCGAGTACCGGTTCGAAAGGGCCATAACTTTTGATCCGACCGTTGGATAACTCTAAAATTTTCACGGGAGTTTCCGGACGTTGTTTTCCTTGGAGTAGAAGTGGAATCTCTCCTCGGTGTCCGGGAGGTCTCGTCGCTCCGGACTAGAGTACCGGTTCGAAAGGGCCATAACTTTTGATCCGACCGTTGGATCACTCTAAAATTTTCACAGGAGTTTCCGGACGCTGTTTTTCATTGGAGTAGAAGTGGAATCTCTCCTCGGTGTCCCGGAGGTCTCGTCGCTCCAGACCAAAGTACCGGTTCGAAAGGGCCATAACTTTTGATCCGACCGTTGGATAACTCTAAAATTTTCACGGGAGTTTCCGGACGCCGTTTTCCTTGGAGTAGAAGTGGAATCTCTCCTCGGTGTCCGGAGGTCTCGTCGCTCCGGACCGAGTACCGGTTCGAAAGGGCCATAACTTTTGATCCGACCGTTGGATAACTCTAAAATTTTCACGGGAGTTTCCGGACGCTTTTTTTCCTTGGAGTAGAAGTGGAATCTCTCCTCGGTGTCCCGGAGGTCTCGTCGCTCCAGACCCGAGAGTACCGGTTCGAAAGGGCCATAACTTTTGATCCGACCGTTGGATAACTCTAAAATTTTCACAGGAGTTTCCGGACGCCGTTTTTTCCTTGGAGTAGAAGTGGAATCTCTCCTCGGTGTCCGGAGGTCTCGTCGCTCCGGAGACCAGAGTACCGGTTCGAAAGGGCCATAACTTTTGATCCGACCGTTGGATAACTCTAAAATTTTCACAGGAGTTTCCGGACGTTGTTTTCCTTGGAGTAGAAGTGGAATCTCTCCTCGGTGTCCCGGAGGTCTCGTCGCTCCGGACCGGAGTACCGGTTCGAAAGGGCCATAACTTTTGATCCGACCGTTGGATCACTCTAAAATTTTCACAGGAGTTTCCGAACACTGTTTTCCTTGGAGTAGAAGTGGAATCTCTCCTCGGTGTCCCGGAGGTCTCGTCGCTCCAGACCGCAGTACCGGTTCGAAAGGGCCATAACTTTTGATCCGACCGTTGGATAACTCTAAAATTTTCACAGGAGTTTCCGGACGCTGTTTTCCTTGGAGTAGAAGTGGAATCTCTCCTCGGTGTCCCGGAGGTCTCGTCGCTCCAGACCAGAGTACCGGTTCGAAAGGGCCATAACTTTTGATCCGACCGTTGGATAACTCTAAAATTTTCACAGGAGTTTCCGGACGCTGTTTTCCTTGGAGTAGAAGTGGAATCTCTCCTCGGTGTCCCGGAGGTCTCGTCGCTCCCGACCGAGTACCGGTTCGAAAGGGCCATAACTTTTGATCCGACCGTTGGATAACTCTAAAATTTTCACAGGAGTTTCCGGACGATGTTTTCCTTGGAGTAGAAGTGGAATCTCTCCTCGGTGTCCGGAGGTCTCGTCGCTCCCGACCGAGTACCGGTTCGAAAGGGCCATAACTTTTGATCCGACCGTTGGATCACTCTAAAATTTTCACGGGGAGTTTCCGGACGCTGTTTTCCTTGGAGTAGAAGTGGAATCTCTCCTCGGTGTCCGGAGGTCTCGTCGCTCCAGACCGAGTACCGGTTCGAAAGGGCCATAACTTTTGATCCGACCGTTGGATAACTCTAAAATTTTCACGGGAGTTTCCGGACGCTGTTTTCCTTGGAGTAGAAGTGGAATCTCTCCTCGGTGTCCGGAGGTCTCGTCGCTCAAGACAGTACCGGTTCGAAAGGGCCATAACTTTTGATCCGACCGTTGGATCACTCTAAAATTTTCACAGGAGTTTCCGACGCCGTTTTCCTTGGAGTAGAAGTGGAATCTCTCCTCGGTGTCCGGAGGTCTCGTCGCTCCAGACCGAGTACCGGTTCGAAAGGGCCATAACTTTTGATCCGACCGTTGGATAACTCTAAAATTTTCACGGGAGTTTCCGGACGCTGTTTTCCTTGGAGTAGAAGTGGAATCTCTCCTCGGTGTCCGGAGGTCTCGTCGCTCCGCAGACCGGAGTACCGGTTCGAAAGGGCCATAACTTTTGATCCGACCGTTGGATCACTCTAAAATTTTCACAGGAGTTTCCGGACGCTGTTTTTCTTGGAGTAGAAGTGGAATCTCTCCTCGGTGTCCCGGAGGTCTCGTCGCTCCAGACCAGTACCGGTTCGAAAGGGCCATAACTTTTGATCCGACCGTTGGATAACTCTAAAATTTTCACAGGAGTTTCCGGACGCCGTTTTCCTTGGAGTAGAAGTGGAATCTCTCCTCGGTGTCCGGAGGTCTCGTCGCTCCGGACCGTAGTACCGGTTCGAAAGGGCCATAACTTTTGATCCGACCGTTGGATAACTCTAAAATTTTCACGGGAGTTTCCGGACGTTGTTTTCCTTGGAGTAGAAGTGGAATCTCTCCTCGGTGTCCGGAGGTCTCGTCGCTCCGGACCGAGTACCGGTTCGAAAGGGCCATAACTTTTGATCCGACCGTTGGATAACTCTAAAATTTTCACGGGAGTTTCCGGACGTTGTTTTCCTTGGAGTAGAAGTGGAATCTCTCCTCGGTGTCCGGAGGTCTCGTCGCTCCAGACCGAGTACCGGTTCGAAAGGGCCATAACTTTTGATCCGACCGTTGGATAACTCTAAAATTTTCACGGGAGTTTCCGGACGCTGTTTTCCTTGGAGTAGAAGTGGAATCTCTCCTCGGTGTCCGGAGGTCTCGTCGCTCCGGACCGAGTACCGGTTCGAAAGGGCCATAACTTTTGATCCGACCGTTGGATAACTCTAAAATTTTCACGGGAGTTTCCGGACGCTGTTTTCCTTGGAGTAGAAGTGGAATCTCTCCTCGGTGTCCGGAGGTCTCGTCGCTCCCGACCAGACTACCGGTTCGAAAGGGCCATAACTTTTGATCCGACCGTTGGATCACTCTAAAATTTTCACAGGAGTTTCCGGACGTTGTTTTCCTTGGAGTAGAAGTGGAATCTCTCCTCGGTGTCCGGAGGTCTCGTCGCTCCCGACCGACAGTACCGGTTCGAAAGGGCCATAACTTTTGATCCGACCGTTGGATCACTCTAAAATTTTCACGGGGAGTTTCCGACGCCGTTTTCCTTGGAGTAGAAGTGGAATCTCTCCTCGGTGTCCGGAGGTCTCGTCGCTCCGGACCGGAGTACCGGTTCGAAAGGGCCATAACTTTTGATCCGACCGTTGGATCACTCTAAAATTTTCACGGGAGTTTCCGGACGATTTTTTCCTTGGAGTAGAAGTGGAATCTCTCCTCGGTGTCCCGGAGGTCTCGTCGCTCCGGACCGAGTACCGGTTCGAAAGGGCCATAACTTTTGATCCGACCGTTGGATAACTCTAAAATTTTCACGGGGAGTTTCCGGACGATGTTTTCCTTGGAGTAGAAGTGGAATCTCTCCTCGGTGTCCGGAGGTCTCGTCGCTCCAGACCCAGTACCGGTTCGAAAGGGCCATAACTTTTGATCCGACCGTTGGATAACTCTAAAATTTTCACGGGAGTTTCGGACGATGTTTTCCTTGGAGTAGAAGTGGAATCTCTCCTCGGTGTCCGGAGGTCTCGTCGCTCCGGACCGAGTACCGGTTCGAAAGGGCCATAACTTTTGATCCGACCGTTGGATAACTCTAAAATTTTCACGGGAGTTTCCGACGATGTTTTCCTTGGAGTAGAAGTGGAATCTCTCCTCGGTGTCCCGAAGGTCTCGTCGCTCCCGACCAGTGTACCGGTTAGAAAGGGCCATAACTTTTGATCCGACCGTTGGATAACTCTAAAATTTTCACGGGAGTTTCCGGACGTTGTTTTCCTTGGAGTAGAAGTGGAATCTCTCCTCGGTGTCCGGAGGTCTCGTCGCTCCAGACCCGAGTACCGGTTCGAAAGGGCCATAACTTTTGATCCGACCGTTGGATCACTCTAAAATTTTCACGGGAGTTTCCGGACGATGTTTTCCGTGGAGTAGAAGTGGAATCTCTCCTCGGTGTCCGGAGGTCTCGTCGCTCCGGACCGCAGTACCGGTTCGAAAGGGCCATAACTTTTGATCCGACCGTTGGATAACTCTAAAATTTTCACGGGAGTTTCCGGACGATGTTTTCCTTGGAGTAGAAGTGGAATCTCTCCTCGGTGTCCGGAGGTCTCGTCGCTCCGGACCAGAGTACCGGTTCGAAAGGGCCATAACTTTTGATCCGACCGTTGGATAACTCTAAAATTTTCACGGGAGTTTCCGGACGCTGTTTTCCTTGGAGTAGAAGTGGAATCTCTCCTCGGTGTCCGGAGGTCTCGTCGCTCCAGACCCAGTACCGGTTCGAAAGGGCCATAACTTTTGATCCGACCGTTGGATCACTCTAAAATTTTCACGGGAGTTTCCGGACGCCTGTTTTCCTTGGAGTAGAAGTGGAATCTCTCCTCGGTGTCCGGAGGTCTCGTCGCTCCAGACCCAGTACCGGTTCGAAAGGGCCATAACTTTTGATCCGACCGTTGGATAACTCTAAAATTTTCACGGGAGTTTCCGGACGTTGTTTTCCTTGGAGTAGAAGTGGAATCTCTCCTCGGTGTCCGGAGGTCTCGTCGCTCCGAGACCGAGTACCGGTTCGAAAGGGCCATAACTTTTGATCCGACCGTTGGATAACTCTAAAATTTTCACGGGAGTTTCCGGACGATGTTTTCCTTGGAGTAGAAGTGGAATCTCTCCTCGGTGTCCGGAGGTCTCGTCGCTCCCGACCAGAGTACCGGTTCGAAAGGGCCATAACTTTTGATCCGACCGTTGGATCACTCTAAAATTTTCACGGGGAGTTTCCGGACGATGTTTTTCCTTGGAGTAGAAGTGGAATCTCTCCTCGGTGTCCGGAGGTCTCGTCGCTCCAGACCGAGTACCGGTTCGAAAGGGCCATAACTTTTGATCCGACCGTTGGATCACTCTAAAATTTTCACAGGAGTTTCCGACGATGTTTTCCTTGGAGTAGAAGTGGAATCTCTCCTCGGTGTCCGGAGGTCTCGTCGCTCCGGACCGCAGTACCGGTTCGAAAGGGCCATAACTTTTGATCCGACCGTTGGATCACTCTAAAATTTTCACGGGAGTTTCCGGACGCTGTTTTCCTTGGAGTAGAAGTGGAATCTCTCCTCGGTGTCCGGAGGTCTCGTCGCTCCGGACCGAGTACCGGTTCGAAAGGGCCATAACTTTTGATCCGACCGTTGGATAACTCTAAAATTTTCACAGGAGTTTCCGGACGCTGTTTTCCTTGGAGTAGAAGTGGAATCTCTCCTCGGTGTCCGGAGGTCTCGTCGCTCCAGACCAGAGTACCGGTTCGAAAGGGCCATAACTTTTGATCCGACCGTTGGATAACTCTAAAATTTTCACAGGAGTTTCCGGACGCTGTTTTCCTTGGAGTAGAAGTGGAATCTCTCCTCGGTGTCCCGGAGGTCTCGTCGCTCCAGACCGGAGTACCGGTTCGAAAGGGCCATAACTTTTGATCCGACCGTTGGATCACTCTAAAATTTTCACGGGAGTTTCCGACGTTTGTTTTCCTTGGAGTAGAAGTGGAATCTCCCTCGGTGTCCGGGAGGTCTCGTCGCTCCGGACCGAGTACCGGTTCGAAAGGGCCATAACTTTTGATCCGACCGTTGGATCACTCTAAAATTTTCACGGGAGTTTCCGGACGCCGTTTTCCTTGGAGTAGAAGTGGAATCTCTCCTCGGTGTCCCGGAGGTCTCGTCGCTCCAGACCGAGTACCGGTTCGAAAGGGCCATAACTTTTGATCCGACCGTTGGATAACTCTAAAATTTTCACAGGAGTTTCCGGACGCTGTTTTCCTTGGAGTAGAAGTGGAATCTCTCCTCGGTGTCCCGGAGGTCTCGTCGCTCAAGACCGAGTACCGGTTCGAAAGGGCCATAACTTTTGATCCGACCGTTGGATAACTCTAAAATTTTCACAGGAGTTTCCGACGCCGTTTTTCCTTGGAGTAGAAGTGGAATCTCTCCTCGGTGTCCGGAGGTCTCGTCGCTCCAGACCAGAGTACCGGTTCGAAAGGGCCATAACTTTTGATCCGACCGTTGGATCACTCTAAAATTTTCACAGGAGTTTCCGGACGATGTTTTCCTTGGAGTAGAAGTGGAATCTCTCCTCGGTGTCCCGGAGGTCTCGTCGCTCCAGACCAGAGTACCGGTTCGAAAGGGCCATAACTTTTGATCCGACCGTTGGATCACTCTAAAATTTTCACAGGAGTTTCCGGACGCTTGTTTTCCTTGGAGTAGAAGTGGAATCTCTCCTCGGTGTCCCGGAGGTCTCGTCGCTCCAGACCGAGTACCGGTTCGAAAGGGCCATAACTTTTGATCCGACCGTTGGATCACTCTAAAATTTTCACAGGAGTTTCCGGACGCTGTTTTCCTTGGAGTAGAAGTGGAATCTCTCCTCGGTGTCCCGGAGGTCTCGTCGCTCCGGACCAGAGTACCGGTTCGAAAGGGCCATAACTTTTGATCCGACCGTTGGATAACTCTAAAATTTTCACGGGAGTTTCCGGACGCTGTTTTCCTTGGAGTAGAAGTGGAATCTCTCCTCGGTGTCCGGAGGTCTCGTCGCTCCGGACCGAGTACCGGTTCGAAAGGGCCATAACTTTTGATCCGACCGTTGGATAACTCTAAAATTTTCACAGGAGTTTCCGACGCCGTTTTTCCTTGGAGTAGAAGTGGAATCTCTCCTCGGTGTCCGGAGGTCTCGTCGCTCCGGACCAGTACCGGTTCGAAAGGGCCATAACTTTTGATCCGACCGTTGGATAACTCTAAAATTTTCACAGGAGTTTCCGACGATGTTTTCCTTGGAGTAGAAGTGGAATCTCTCCTCGGTGTCCGGAGGTCTCGTCGCTCCGACCAGAGTACCGGTTCGAAAGGGCCATAACTTTTGATCCGACCGTTGGATCACTCTAAAATTTTCACAGGAGTTTCCGGACGCTGTTTTCCTTGGAGTAGAAGTGGAATCTCTCCTCGGTGTCCGGAGGTCTCGTCGCTCCAGACCCGAGTACCGGTTCGAAAGGGCCATAACTTTTGATCCGACCGTTGGATCACTCTAAAATTTTCACAGGAGTTTCCGGACGCTGTTTTCCTTGGAGTAGAAGTGGAATCTCTCCTCGGTGTCCGGAGGTCTCGTCGCTCCGGACCGAGAGTACCGGTTCGAAAGGGCCATAACTTTTGATCCGACCGTTGGATCACTCTAAAATTTTCACAGGAGTTTCCGGACGCTGTTTTCCTTGGAGTAGAAGTGGAATCTCTCCTCGGTGTCCCGGAGGTCTCGTCGCTCCGGACCAGAGTACCGGTTCGAAAGGGCCATAACTTTTGATCCGACCGTTGGATAACTCTAAAATTTTCACAGGAGTTTCCGACGCCGTTTTTCCTTGGAGTAGAAGTGGAATCTCTCCTCGGTGTCCCGGAGGTCTCGTCGCTCCCGACCGAGTACCGGTTCGAAAGGGCCATAACTTTTGATCCGACCGTTGGATCACTCTAAAATTTTCACAGGAGTTTCCGGACGCCGTTTTCCTTGGAGTAGAAGTGGAATCTCTCCTCGGTGTCCCGGAGGTCTCGTCGCTCCAGACCAGAGTACCGGTTCGAAAGGGCCATAACTTTTGATCCGACCGTTGGATAACTCTAAAATTTTCACAGGAGTTTCCGGACGCTGTTTTCCTTGGAGTAGAAGTGGAATCTCTCCTCGGTGTCCCGGAGGTCTCGTCGCTCCGGACCAGAGTACCGGTTCGAAAGGGCCATAACTTTTGATCCGACCGTTGGATCACTCTAAAATTTTCACAGGAGTTTCCGGACGCCGTTTTCCTTGGAGTAGAAGTGGAATCTCTCCTCGGTGTCCCGGAGGTCTCGTCGCTCCAGACCGAGAGTACCGGTTCGAAAGGGCCATAACTTTTGATCCGACCGTTGGATCACTCTAAAATTTTCACAGGAGTTTCCGGACGATGTTTTCCTTGGAGTAGAAGTGGAATCTCTCCTCGGTGTCCCGGAGGTCTCGTCGCTCCGGACCAGTACCGGTTCGAAAGGGCCATAACTTTTGATCCGACCGTTGGATAACTCTAAAATTTTCACGGGAGTTTCCGGACGCTGTTTTCCTTGGAGTAGAAGTGGAATCTCTCCTCGGTGTCCCGGAGGTCTCGTCGCTCCAGACCGAGTACCGGTTCGAAAGGGCCATAACTTTTGATCCGACCGTTGGATAACTCTAAAATTTTCACAGGAGTTTCCGGACGCTGTTTTCCTTGGAGTAGAAGTGGAATCTCTCCTCGGTGTCCGGAGGTCTCGTCGCTCCCGACCAGTACCGGTTCGAAAGGGCCATAACTTTTGATCCGACCGTTGGATCACTCTAAAATTTTCACAGGAGTTTCCGGACGCTGTTTTCCTTGGAGTAGAAGTGGAATCTCTCCTCGGTGTCCGGAGGTCTCGTCGCTCCCGACCAGAGTACCGGTTCGAAAGGGCCATAACTTTTGATCCGACCGTTGGATCACTCTAAAATTTTCACAGGAGTTTCCGGACGCTGTTTTCCTTGGAGTAGAAGTGGAATCTCTCCTCGGTGTCCCGGAGGTCTCGTCGCTCCGGACCAGAGTACCGGTTCGAAAGGGCCATAACTTTTGATCCGACCGTTGGATCACTCTAAAATTTTCACGGAGTTTCCGGACGCTGTTTTCCTTGGAGTAGAAGTGGAATCTCTCCTCGGTGTCCGGAGGTCTCGTCGCTCCGGACCAAGTACCGGTTCGAAAGGGCCATAACTTTTGATCCGACCGTTGGATAACTCTAAAATTTTCACAGGAGTTTCCGGACGTTGTTTTCCTTGGAGTAGAAGTGGAATCTCTCCTCGGTGTCCCGGAGGTCTCGTCGCTCCGGACCACAGTACCGGTTCGAAAGGGCCATAACTTTTGATCCGACCGTTGGATCACTCTAAAATTTTCACAGGAGTTTCCGGACGCCGTTTTCCTTGGAGTAGAAGTGGAATCTCTCCTCGGTGTCCCGGAGGTCTCGTCGCTCCAGACCGAGTACCGGTTCGAAAGGGCCATAACTTTTGATCCGACCGTTGGATAACTCTAAAATTTTCACAGGAGTTTCCGGACGCTGTTTTCCTTGGAGTAGAAGTGGAATCTCTCCTCGGTGTCCCGGAGGTCTCGTCGCTCCAGACCAGAGTACCGGTTCGAAAGGGCCATAACTTTTGATCCGACCGTTGGATCACTCTAAAATTTTCACAGGGAGTTTCCGGACGCTGTTTTCCTTGGAGTAGAAGTGGAATCTCTCCTCGGTGTCCGGAGGTCTCGTCGCTCCGGACCAGTACCGGTTCGAAAGGGCCATAACTTTTGATCCGACCGTTGGATCACTCTAAAATTTTCACAGGAGTTTCCGGACGCTGTTTTCCTTGGAGTAGAAGTGGAATCTCTCCTCGGTGTCCCGGAGGTCTCGTCGCTCCAGACCAGAGTACCGGTTCGAAAGGGCCATAACTTTTGATCCGACCGTTGGATCACTCTAAAATTTTCACAGGAGTTTCCGGACGCTGTTTTCCTTGGAGTAGAAGTGGAATCTCTCCTCGGTGTCCCGGAGGTCTCGTCGCTCCAGACCAGAGTACCGGTTCGAAAGGGCCATAACTTTTGATCCGACCGTTGGATCACTCTAAAATTTTCACAGGAGTTTCCGGACGCTGTTTTCCTTGGAGTAGAAGTGGAATCTCTCCTCGGTGTCCCGGAGGTCTCGTCGCTCCAGACCGAGTACCGGTTCGAAAGGGCCATAACTTTTGATCCGACCGTTGGATAACTCTAAAATTTTCACAGGAGTTTCCGGACGCTGTTTTCCGTGGAGTAGAAGTGGAATCTCTCCTCGGTGTCCGGAGGTCTCGTCGCTCCACACCAGAGTACCGCTTCGAAAGGGCCATAACTTTTCCCCCGATCACCCCTCGAAAAACGGAAATTTGGCGCGGTGTTTTTAAGTTAGATGAAGAGGAGCTGCTCTCTCCCCTGAGACGCCCGGCCCCTCCGCCCCGCAAAGAACGAAAAAAAAAAACTAATAAAAATTTAAGCAAACATATATACCTTTTAAATCATTTTACTCGTATGTTTATTTGTGTAAAACTTGTCAATCTTTGTTCATTATATTTATCAGTATCCTTTTTTTTTTTTTTTTTTTTTTTTTGCAAAGAGTTCTTAAGCCCCTGGTGAGAAAGGTGGGGCAGGGGGGTGTTTGGCAAGCAGGGCATACGGGGGAGAATTAATGCAGATAGGAAAACAATACAGAAAAGTGAACAAATAAGAAGAGGATAAAGGAAAAATTGTAGAGCCATGGGAGAATCATGCATGCGCTGAGGCCTCATATATGCTCATATATAGACGTTGTCAAGAAAGAACACCATCTAGGGTAAAGGGATATTTTCATGGACTCCGTATAATTTCTCATTTTAAATTAATGATTGAAGAACGTAAGCTTTGCAAATTCTGATTGTAACGTGCAATTTAGCTTTAATTAAAATATATTAATCCTGTCATTTTCAAGGAATTATGGAATATGAACAGGCCGAAGCAAACCATGCATCCCCTAATTAATTTGTTCTTGAGGGGGAATTGAATTGATCCTACATTCTCACTGTTTCTTAGCACTTTATTCTCTCTATCATTCTAAACGGCCTCATCCTTTCTCCTTTAATCAAAGTTAGGCATAAATTAACCTAATTATAGTATAAAATTAGATAAGAAAATCATTCTCCATCACCTTTAAATTTATTCCCTTTATGGCCGATTCCTTTATATATATATATAGAAGAAAACTTCCCATTGATCTCTGCGTGAAAAAGAATAACTCAACTTTCGTTGGTTTTCTCATGTAATTAATAACATAGTTTTAAAACCCGATTCAAATTAAAAAAAATACTAATTTTTTTAATTTTTAGAAAGAATTAAAACGATATCATTTTAAAAATAAATTAACAAGTTAATAGTTGGATTTTTAATCAGATCAACCGTGTTTTATTTTGTTTTTTTTCAATCCAAACCGATTCAAGCTTCATGTTACCCACCGAATTAATCCGGATTTTATAGTAATGCTTAAGAATGTGTTGCCAGAGAGAGAATAAGTTCACGTATAAGAGAATGGGCCATACGTAATTTATTTATGTTGGAGATACTCAAGCAAGTGATTAAGGAGGATAATTGTCTAAGAGAGAACCTTTTCCTTTGATTTGTATACAATATATAATAATTATCATGGAGCCTGCCACCGGCCTAGTTAAGTAGTGGAATCAAGAAGTTGCTAATTATAAATTCTCCATTTAGAAGAGATCAAGGCATCGATTACCACCTGAAAACCACTTTATAGACCCACAAGAAATTAACGTATAAATTACAAACACTTTAGAAGTTTAACAAATTAATTAAGAATCAGATTGTTGATTAAGAAGAAGCAATTATTGCCTTGCATTTTATTTTAATATTGAAAAAATTAGGTTAAATATAAAGATGTTCAGATCGACTTGATTACATCAAGGTACTTACTTGGTAATTATTTGAGGGGGACTAAACTTCTTAGACATTAAAATATGTATTGGAATCTTGTCTTTTTGGCTTATTATATTATATTTCCTTACAACTTTATTCCTAAACTCTAATACTAATATTTAAGTTTAAAACAATCCTTCAATATTTTATCCAATATAAATAAATTTTAATCTAATTTATAATCTTCAAATATTCCCTAGATATTTGAAGTACTTGATTTATGAATTCTAACAATAATTGATGATCTTATGTTCCCATAACTTCTTTTATAATATTATGTTGTCTTTTAATTAAAATTCTAAAATGATAATCCTTTTCAATACCATAAATAATAAATCAGTTTTGTTATGCAATAATCTCAAGTTTTTCGATCCCAATTGTGGATTGGACATTGTGTGCCTTTTTTCAGACGAGATGTAATATTGTTTTTGGACAAAAAATACTTTATTTTTTTCAATTTAAATAAATGATGATGCAATTATATATTATTAAATTAAATAATTGAAATGCACGCATGTAATTCCTTGAAGATTGCGTGAACAAATATATAATAAAATCAGGTACTAACTATTTATATAATTATAAGAGTTTAGGATTAAAAAATCCGTACATATAAAATGATTATATATTGAGCTTAAATTACATGGTAGCTACTTCAATCGATGAATTCACTAAATTTTTAAATAAAATATTTGGATGCAAATGAATAGAATTACTCCAATGAATAATGAAACCCTAGTTGGGGTTTCGTGGTGATAAAAAAATAATAATTAAAAGAATATTAGTAATACCGGTAACTTAAATATATAGGTATAACTTAGATATAACTTTGATGTATAGGTATCCATGCTGGTGTGGTTTTTTTTTTTCTAAATCTCCTCATGAAATTTAGTTTATTACAATTTATATATAATGCGATGTAGAAAAGTATATTACATGAACATCATTCATGATTAAACTAGAGAGACCAGTGATGACACAAACCCTAACTGGCTTGAACATTCTAGAATTTACGAAATATTTCAAGAGGGAAACCACCAATTTGCTTTAGTGATTAAGATGAAGATGGGTGGTAGCTTTTCTTCAAAAAAAAAGAAAAAAAAAAAAAGAAGAGGCTGCGATAGAAAGGCATATACCCTTAAAAGGAAAGGGTACAACTTAAACAAGTATCACCTACAACTTCAAATTTTGGCCTTTGCAAGGAACAAAACAATCACATGGGCTTGTAGTGTGCTGTCCGAGATCAAGCTCGCATTCACGTGGAGCCAAGAATATATGATTCTTACCTGTGGTTTGGGATTAATTAAGGAAAAGGACGTTGAATGTGTTTTGACATGACGGCGTTGTCCTAAAACCGGGAGTGGATCCGCATGCAGTTTTATCTAAGAATCCGATTGACGTGGGATCTCGGTTACTACATAGTGTTGAAAAAAGAAAATAAGAAAAACATTTGGCTAATCTCTTAAAGAAAAAAAAGGGTTGATAGGGTTACCTAAACACATCATTAATTTATTGATTTTTTTTTAAAAAAATATTATTATTTTAATATTTTTTTAAAACTTTGAGTGATCAGATTAATCTATATAATTATCCCAGCTCATAACATGATTGAGTTTTAAAATTATGAAGAAATTGTTAACTATTGGCTAATCATGCTCTCCAAAGAAATAATTAAATTAATTAAAAAAACTAAAAATATAAGAGATTTTATGGTACCTTTTATTTTTTTCATTTGATTTTTTAAATCAATGCATTTTTTTTATTGATGAATATTGAATTTGATTTTTATTAGGTTATTCCACTTTTATGACACAGGTCACAAGTTTGGGAAGTTAACTCAAGTATTTTTTTTTCTCTTAATTGACTCTCTCTAATCTCATCATTTAATATAGAGTTGATTGAAAATTAGATTTCATGATTTATTTTAATTTGTTTTATATTATATTATCTTGACCTCATGTCTAAATGATAGTGTATAGTAGGTTAACCCGAATTGACTTGAGTTTTTTTTTGTGTTTATTTTTTTAATTGAATTTCTTTTTCCAACTTCATCATTCATTATTGGGATGATTGAGAAATGAGTTTCATAATTTTCTTTAATTTACTATTTATATGGATATCTTAGTCAAATAACTAGGGTTATGAGTTTGACAGGTTAACACAGGTTAAATCGAGTTATTTTTTTTATTTTCTTTCTATAAGGTTATTTAAGTTTCATGACCCAAGTCACGAGTCCTTTAAAATTGGATTCGATTTTTATGGGGTTGTCCCAACCTCATGACTCGGGTTGCAGTCATGACAAGTCAACCTGGTTGACTCAAGTTTTTTTTTTCTTAATTGACTTTTCCTCTCAATTTCATCTTTTATTATTGGGTTGATTGGAAATTAAGTTTCATGATTTGTTTTGGTTTGTTTTCTATTAAGCTATCCTAATCTAATGACCTAGGAATATTGCTTAGCGAGTTATCTCCGTTGGTGATTGACAGTGGTATTTAGAGTAATTTTATTTCAACTCTCTGTAAAATACCAACGAAATTATTTCGTCGATGATGTAACAGTTGAAGTGACATATGCAATAATTTTTTCCCAACTTTCTAGAATATACTGACGGATTGAGTCCGTCGGTAACGCCGCCCATAATATATATATATATATATATATTTAAAAAATCTATTGAACAAAAAAAAGTTGTATAAAATTCAAGTATGTAAAAATAAATTATCCTAATATAAAAGCCACATATTCATTACAAATTTATATGTTCAAATAAAATTAAACTAAAACAATAGTGATGCTGGAATAGGAGGAGGAGGAGGAAGAGGAGGCTAGTCATTCCCGGGACTATATGGCAAAAAAGGAGGTGCATACGTATCACCCATATGTGATCTTATATCCATGACCATTTGACGAAGTTGTTCATAATTCTTAGAGAGTCACTTATTTTTTCAGTGACATTGGTTGTATGTTGTCGCAAGACCGCGAACTCCTGAGACTAGGTGCTCGATATCGATTGTAAGCTCCCAATGGTTAAGACACTATAGGCCGTCCACAAGTTCTCAACCATAGTGTTGGAGAGTCCGTACACTTGATTTCTATCGAGTTCACTAGATGATCCTGCCTCCATCCAAAAATCCAAATAGAAATCTAGGTGGGTCGAAGGATCGTCCTCGTATCTTTCCCTCAACCGACTCTTATATGTCTCCTGAAAATTAAAAATGAAATCATCAAATTCAATTTAAGAAGATAATAACTCATGAAAGTAAATGGTTGAACGAACATACCATAAAGTGTTGAGCATGGTTTTCAATGAACTATTGCACCCCTTTTTGGCGGTCTTCATTCCGTAAGTGCGTCTCCACAAAAAGCTCTGTTAGGGACTCATGTCCAAGAACCGTAGCCTGTAAAAAAAAAATATTACAAGTTAAATATATTTATAAATAACAACAAATTAACTAAAGATAGATGTGATTAAAATTAATCTTACCATCCATTTCGCATGTGAAACGAACAAAACGAAGCCGCCGGTGTGTGTGGTAACCGAATCATGAATTTGCAGCTCGGCTACCCGCACTGGACCGTGAGCATTGTGTGAACTGCTCGGACGTCACGTGCTGAATATATTCCGCCTATATATCCTCCGAGATGTACGGTGGCTTGAAATCTTTCCAGACCACCACATTATTTCAGTCTGGTAGAGCGTTTTCCCTGTCATATTTTTTAGATTTTTTTTGCATCTCATACTAAAAATCACACAACCTACATGATACAAACGTATTCTATATGAGTTAATGACAAATGAAATTTTTATATATAAAATTAAAAAAATTTACCGTATTGTCGATGTTACCTCGTTGCAGCGTGATTTTTCCAAACCCTCTAAGCAACATTATCATTTGCTTTATCCCACTAGAATTCAGCCTTGCATTAAAAATTTATAAAAAATAAATCAATAATTTCAATAAATTAAAGGAAATAACATGAAAAATAGTTAAAATTTTAAGTTACCACTAACTTTAAATCTTGTAAACCATGCATCGACATGAGGCTTCCAATCAGGATGTTTGAAAACCTAGCTCTATTGAAACAATGAAATTTTCATCGATGATTTAAACACCGATGTTATTACTCAGGCGGCCTCAATGGGTATGAACCTGAAAATCGATAAAATTAATGAAATATTAGTTGGTCATAAATTGTTAAACACAAACCAACTTAAAGGAAAATAAACTTACATTAAAAAACCATCCTTCTAATGAGCCTTATAGTTGTGGGTGAATGGATCCTGCTGTGAAGGGACACCGCCTCCATGTTGTGGAATCGCACTCGAAGAGGCAGCGTCGTGAGTTGACGCAGTTGCCTCTTTTTGATCGGAACCTAATGACACGTTGATGTCATCATTGCTGCTAGAAGAACTAGTTACGATCATGTGCTCACAATATGCGGTTGATTTTCTGCTATGCATCAACATAAATTTGATGAATATTTGCATAATCAATTTCATTTTTTTAAAAAAAAAACATTTGACAGCACCTCCCCTATATTGGAGATTACTCAGAATTTTCAATCTTGCAAATATACAAAATATATGCCACAAACCAGTTGATTTTATTTTATTTCTATCAACAATTTTGGATTATTCAATTTCATCTAATTTTTAACGTGATAATGTTTTTAATCCCAAATTGACAAGAGGTTTTTGTAATTAAATTTAATCCTATATATTCAATTGACATTTATACTATAAATTTGACAATAACAATTAAAATTCAACAAAACAATAAAAAACATTATTACAATGTAGACAAAAAAAAAGACATAAAAATAAAAATAAAAATAAAATTTAATCCTATATATTCAATTGACATTTATACTACAAATTTAACAATAACAATTAAAATTGAACAAAATAATAAACATTATTGCAATGTAAACAATAAAATAGACAAAAATAAAATAAAATTATATCCTATATATTCAATTAACATTTATACTACATATTTAACAATATCAATTAAAATTCAACAAAACAATGGAACATTATTTTAATGTGGACAATAAAATAGATAAAAAAATAATACAAAAACAAATATAGGCTTTAGGAATGAAAAATGCTTACCTTAATAATGTGTTTACTTTCAAAGTTTATGTACGTATTATACAAAAAAAAAAGCAAACATACATTGTTAATAAACCGAAGAAAAGAAATAAAAAGTAAATAAGTCAAAAGATTCACTAAATATACATGTTAATTGTGTCGAGAGAAAAAACCTTCAATTCTAATACGTATAACTACAATTGAGGAGAGGATTTGAGCAAAAAGAGTGAGAGCAATTATGAAAATGAGAGAAAAAAAATGGACTTCTGGCATCCTCGCTGGGTTTTATACTGTGTTTTTCCCGAGGAAATCACCGACAAAATATTTTATATTATTATTTTTAATAATTCTATCAGTGATTCCATCGGTACATTTACCTTGGAAGTTTCATTTCACACTAAATTTTTTAAAAACCCTCTAGAATTTTCGAGGTTCGTCCGTAATTCCAGTGGTAAAAATATAAATGGTACACACAATCAGAGATGCATTAATTACAAGTATGTTGGAATTCACTGTCCGTTAGTAATTCCCTCGGGAACCTGCCAAACACTTAGTAGACTTTAATTGCCATCACTAACATGAGAAGAGGAACAATTTCCTTCGCCTCTGGAATACACAAACGGACATAAATCATTGGTGATCAAAACTGTGAATAGTGTTAGGGAAAGGGGAACCGTTCCCTTCATATCTGGAATACACCGACAGACATAAACAATTAGTGTTTCCAATGGTGATTAGCACAATGAATGACAAATTATATTTGTATTCCCTATCTATCCATCCTACAAATACCAAAATTAAAACCAAAGACACAACACAATAACACCAGTTCACATAACAATTATAAAATAAACACTTCTTTATTGAGAATTTCATCAATAACTATTACATTATAGTTGATTGCATTATACTTTCGTGTTTTGTCCTTTTCTTCTTCAATTGACTCGTTGTCAGCTCCATCACAATCTTCTACGGTGATAACATTGCTATCATCATCTTTATCTACATATGCTTGTTCGTTGGAGCTCATAACAACATTCAACTTCTTAGTGTCAACGTCAACAAAAATATTATCGAAGACGTGAAAATTTGAATTTTCTTCTAAGTCAATTGATGGAGCAACTCGATTTGGTTCAACCAACTCACTAACTTGAAAAACATCAACTTCCATATTTGAGTTATTGTTCTTATCTTGAACAACCTTGATACAACCCCTAAGTTTGGTTTTCAATACGGATAACCAATCAACTCTTGAACGATCCTTTCTAAAGAAAAGGGTGTACGTGTAATAAACTTACTAGCATATCTTGAAAATAAAGACATCGTTGATGTTGCTGAGTCTAGTTTATGAGTTAATTTCGACCAAACCATGATGGGGATCTACTATAATTCCTCTGTTAGTGGTGTCATACCAATAACATTTGAATAAAAACACTCTATTATACTCGCTATGATATTGCAATTCAATTACGTCTCCTAATTCTCATAATAGTCAACTTCAAACTCACTAGAAGTCGATTCCTTAACACAAACACCATTGAAATATATCTTTCTACCTTGTCTATATTCTTTAGTATGAAACATGTATCCATTAACAAAATACCCGTTGTTAGCGTGAATGCCTTGTTGTTTTCCATATAGTATAGACATGTTAGTTTTCCATGCTTGCTTCAACCAGAAACCATTCCATAAGCCGGAAAAACATTGATAGTCCACATCAAAACTGTCCTCATAAGAAAAATAAATTTCATCGATACATCATAAGTCAAAGCCTCGAATGACCATAACTGCGTCAACTCATCAATTAATGGTCAAAGACAAACATCTGTATTTCAGCCCAGACTATTAGGAACATGTATGACTGTAGATAAAAACATGAACTCTGGCCTCATATACACATCCCCGATGTTAAGTTGTAAACCGTGAGTATAACTGGTCAATAAGAATAAGGAGCAATAAATGACCTGAATGGATTGAATCCATTTGTACATAATCCAAGACACACGTTTCTTGATTCAACTGAAAAGTAAAGTGTTTCCATGCTTCACTATCGAAAGGATGCACCATCACTTCATCCACTGTGTCATGTGATTGGTTCCGTGTGATGTGATTGGTGCGTGCTCAATAGTCTTTGGTGACATAAATTACTTTTATAGTCTATGTGCTACAAGAGTCTTTCCCCTGCCGGTTATGGGTTTATAACAGGAATGTTCACATGTCGTGCATTTGGCTAGCTCATCATCATGCAAAAGTTTAGACACATGTCAATTTTCTGATATCCTAGACTGATGGGTTTCATCATGAACTTAGAAGCATAAAAGTTCTCTTTCAGCCTGTTTCCATCAGGTAAAATGCTTCTTGTCCATTCGATAATTCTGTCATAACCAACCTCACTCAACCTATAATCCGACTTGATGGTAAACACATGTGCAATGACCGATAATTTACTGTGATTTGTGCAGCCATCCCATAATGGTTCGTCAGAATCTTTCAAAAGATCAAAGAACCTGACCACGTTTGCATTAGGTTCTTCATCTATGATTGGACATTGACTGGCATGACCCTAATTTATTCTCATCGTATCTATAACCATAGTCCTATAAGGATTGCTGTTGTCATTTACAACTCTATGCATGTTTTTTTTTTTTGATCAAAATGTAAGTGTATTAATAGATCAAAAATTTACATTGCTGGGGACCAGCAAGCATATACACAATCAAGAACATAAAAAGGGAACACATTTCCTTAGATGCCTAAACAACAATCTACTAAAGAGTAACAATGGTTATTAGAGGAACTAAAATATTACAAGGTTCCTATCCTTACACAAAGGAAATAGGACAAAACCAAACTAGAGGAAAAATCATGAAGAGACAGAACCACCTCTTCCATGCAAAGACGCCAAGATATCCATGTAGAGGCTGAGGAGATGCAGCCAATCAGGGGACAACAGAGCATTCCATACAACTGAGGAGATGCAACCAACCATGCAGTGACACAAAGCAAAGACCAGCCAAAGAAAGCAACAGTAAGTCATGAACCCTTCCATACAGAGACGTGGAAATACAGCCAACCATGCAGCGAATAGCCAGTGCAGGAACAAGGAAACCGTGCAAGAAACCATGCACGTTGAAGCAACATGCACGTCAAAGCAACGAGACAAGAACTCAATAGGAGCAATAACATCAAAGAAAAGCTGAAGCAGCCCATCTCAATGCAAACCAAAGAATAACATCACCATAACGATCAATAACCAATCAAGTAAGAATGGGGAGATCACGCTGATGAAAGCGTAATATCATGTGGAATAACACCTGAAAACGCCGAAAGATAAGCTCTATAAGAGAACAAGAATTTTCAAAAACCCTTATGTTCCTTTCTTCCCATATCAAGTAAACAACACTGCTGAGGGAGACCTTTTTCATTCTATTGACAACAGTTTTCCCCTTGAGATGAAGGCCCTGAACTGCACTATTGATGGTGGTCATGCCTCTGTTTAGTCTAAGACAGGATTTGACTTTCATCCACAAGAGGGATGTCCAGTTGCAGCCAAAAAACAGGTGACTATTGCTCTCTTCATGATCCTGGCAAAAAACACAACTAGCATCAGTGTCAACAAAATGCAGCCTGTCTCTTGTTCTCAGCCGCTTAAGCAAGGCAAGCCACAAGATAAAACTATGTCATGGAAGACACCAGGACTCCCAAACCACATTCACCCAAGAGACCGGGGTTCCTTTGGTTCTCAAGTATTCATAAGCATTAGCCGAAAAAGGCTTTGTGGTATTAACCCAACTTTACGAGCATGGAGATAACCGCTTAGCCCCCCCCACACTTATCAAGGAGTCGGTCATGTAATTTAATGAAAGATTTCCATAGGGGGGAGGAGGTTTGTTGAAGGGGGACTGTCCAAATGTTGGTGTCCTGCAAATAAAAATGGTGCACCCATCGAATCCAAATAGAGTCAGCTTTCAAATGAATATTCCATAGCTGCTTCACAAGAAAGAAATTGTTCCTTGCTTTAATGTCATATATACCAAGACCTCCTTCAGCTTTTGGTAAGCAGATGCTCTTCTAAACAACCAATGCAGATATATTTCTAACTGTACTCCCTGTCCTAAGGAAGTTCCTGCAAATACAAGTGATTTGATTGATAACACTCTCTGGTATGGGAAAGATACTAAGCCAAAATTGGACCATTCCAAATAAGACAGAGCTGATTAATTCCAACCGCCCAAAGATAGGATAAATGCTTGCCCATCCAACCTTGAATAGTAGATTCAAGTTGATGCAGGAAGGGAGAAAACTGGCTAGCCAAAAGCCTGTGGGGGCTGAGAGGGACCATAAGGTATTTAAAAGGGAATCTACCTTCAGAAAAACAAGAGTCCTGAAGGATAGTCTGCTTCAAGCTGTCACTAACACCACCAAAATATATAAAGGATTTCATTGCATTAATATGCAGCCCTGAAACTTGGCTAAAAGCATGAAGATGCTCAATAAAAATCCGAACAGAGGAGCAATCCCCACAACATAGTAAGAGAACATCATCAACAAATGCAAGGTGACAAATATGATGAGGTGCACACTTAGGGTGGAAGTGAAAAGCTGGTTGTTGGGTGGCCATTCCCAGCATATGGGAGAAATACTCCATGCAGATTAGGAATAGATAGGGGAAGAGAGGGTCACCTTGCCGAACTCCACACTTCCCAAGGAATAAACCATAGAGATTGCCATTAACAGCAACAGAGTATGAGGAGGTTTCCATGCATAGCATCACCAGATGAACAAATCTCTGAGGGAAGCCCAGCAGATGAAGAAGAGCTCTGAGAAATGGCCATTGCACCAAATCAAATGCTTTCTTAAAGTCAACTTTGAGAAGGCATCGTGGGGAGGCTCGTTTCCTGCCATATTGCTGGATTAACTCTTGTGTCAGGTTAATGTTATCAATCATATTTCTCCCACCAAGGAAGGCATTTTGAGCTGGATTAATGATGCCCTGGAGGGCATGCCCGAGCTTGTCTGCAAGAATTTTTTAGATTACTTTGTAAACCACATTACAACATGAGATAGGTCGAAAATCATTGGCAGAATTAACATTAGCAGATTTTGGAACAAGAGCAATAATGGAATGATTGATCTACTATAGGATCCGTCCAGAGGAGAAGAAGTCCTGAACTGCCATGTAGAAATCAGCTCCAACAATATCCCAAGACTGTTTGAAGAACAGAGAAGAAAATCCATCAGGATCAGGGGCTTTGTTATTTCCAATACTGAAGAGAGCCTCCTTAATGGCTTTGTTGGTGATAGGGGTTAGAAAGAAAGCAGATTGATTAACATCCAGACAAGGGTCGTTATGAACAACATCCTCATCAATAAGAGAAACAACCGAGGAGGTACCGAGGAAACTTTGATAAAAGTGGACAAATTCAGCACCAACTTCATCTATAGAGGAAGTTAAAACCCCGTTGCTACATTGAAGAGTAGGAATGAAGCTTTTTCTATGTTTGTGACTCATCAAAGCATGAAAAAAGCTTGTGCCTCTATCACTGTCTTTGAGAAAATTGCACTTGAGCTTCTGAGAAAAGAAAGATTTCTCAGCCAATTTGAGATTAAAAAGACTAGTCTTTAGTTGATTTACCCTGTGTAGGAGAGAAACATAATCTCTGGAATCATGCAAGAGGCGTTGTTGATGCTTCAAGTCGGTCTCCATTCTAGCCACTCTCTCTGAAATGTGGCTGAAGTGTAACTTGTTTAGACTCTTCAGGGGGTGCTTAATAGATCTAAGTTTCCTGCACAAAACAAACATGGGAGAACCTTCGACTAGAAGTTGCCATCCATCAGAAATTAAGCCTGCATACTGTGGGTGATCAACCTATATATGAAAAACTTAAATGGGCGACAACTTGGGGAACAATTTCCACCAATGTGGATATGAGCTCCTGAGTGGTCAGAGAAAGCTCCCGGAGGTTGGAAATGCACATGAGTAATGAGCTGAAGATTGTTCCATGAAGATTGGCAAGGACACGATCAATTTTAGTCCAAACAGTCCCATTGGACCAAGTATAGGGACAACCAGTGTAATTTAAATCTGAAAGGCTAAGCTCTGAGCATCATGCTGTCATCACCCAATTTTGGGTGATTCCCCAAAATTCATTTTTTCCCAAAAAATAAAAAAATCAAAATAAAAAAAATAAAATAAAGGCTGCAAAAATAGGCGAAAATCAAGCTGTAATTTTCGGAAGAATTTCAAGGCCCAAGTGTACGCTGTTATGCCCAAAAATAGGAAAATGCAAATTCAAAGGTCAAATTAAATGAGTATTGGATGAATTTGCATAAAAATTAAGTCTAATGACATAATTAAATTTTTAATGGGCCAATTTGATTTAATCATGGGCCAAATTGAATTTTAATTATATTCAAGAATTAATTTGGGTCCAATTGAAGGATTTAATTAAGTGCAAGAACTTAATTATACTTTAAGCGGGTCAAAATTAATTGGAGGGCTTAATTGGTGAAAATTAAGTTTGGGAGCTTAATTTGGACTTAATTGAAAAGATCGGAATTTTAAAAGACCCAATTTAATTTTTACCAAGTGAATTGATTGAAATCAGGGGCCAAACACAAAACTTGAGGGACCAATTTTGAAGCCCGAAAAAAATACTCTGCCTATAAATAGCAGCCTACAACTCGAACAAAGGGGGGGCATTTTTGACAAAAAAAGGGAACAAACCCTAAAAAAAACTTAACCCTAAAAATTTTAATCTTCTTCTTCTCCAAGAGCAGCCGCCGCCCCCCACCCGGTTGAAATTTCCTTCTCTCCTTTGGTGGAAAAAAACTGACCGGCGCCCCCCAGTCTGTCATCTTCTTCCTCCACACCGTTCCCCCCTTTTATTTCCGGTTGCTTCCTCCTCTCTTCAGTCGGTTCCACCATCTTCTTTAGCCGCTTCCCTCATTTTTCCTTCCTCGGCGCCTTCTCCTCCGGGTCTCACCCACGGAAGCCGCCCGCTCACGCAGACGCCCGACCAAGACCTTCTCCCGGCCGACCCAACTCCGACAAGGTGCCCACGGACCAGCCGAGACAACCCCGCTTTCCTTCTCCTTCTCCAACGGACCCGGTTGCTCCACCAACCCGTGCGCGCGCCGTCTCCATCTCTTCTCCCTCCGGTGGTGCTCGCAGAATCTCGTTCCCCTCCATCTCTACCGATCGAACACCGGCGGCCGCCCGGCCGTCCATAGAAACCCATTCATCCATCCGGCCGACCGAGACAGAGGAGGAAAAACCCAAAGAAAAACAGATCTGTAGAGATAAAAAAAGGACCCAAAACGAAGAAGAAATCAACTGCCATCTGTTGCGTTTGTGTATTGTTGTTCTTTTGCGGGTGACGGTGGGTGTCACCACCGGCGAGGAGGGAAGAGGAGAAGAAGTTGAGCTGAACCCACCATTTCAGGCATTTCATGGTGGTGCGTGAACCCACGCGCCGCCAGTGACGGTGGCGCGTGGGAAGACACGCCGCCAGCTGTGCCTGCGTCCAATTCCTGTGCAGAAGGGTTCCTTTGCAATTTCTGGAGTTTTGGGGGACTGATTTGTAAATTTTGTTTAATTTTGAATATTCGTAATTTGTATTATGGATGTAAAAAAGGAAAAAAAGAAAAAGAAAACAGAAGAAGAAAAGAATATAATATAATAAAAAAATGTGTGTGTGCGCTTGTATTTTTATTATTGTCATTGGATTAAAAAAAAAAGAAAACAAAAAGAAAAAGAAAACAAAAAAACAAAAAATGCATGTTTGTATTTATTTCAGGGATCCTTTCATGATGAGACGGCAAAAGAATAAAGAAGGATTTAATATTTTGATTGGATCACGGTGTAGAAGTACAAACTT
The DNA here is from genome assembly GCA_019202695.1 of Populus x sibirica. Taxonomy (NCBI): domain Eukaryota; kingdom Viridiplantae; phylum Streptophyta; class Magnoliopsida; order Malpighiales; family Salicaceae; genus Populus; species Populus x sibirica. The sequence continues at coordinate 109,556 of JAGMVL010000062.1, read as the reverse complement.
GTATGGAAGTTGTATTTCTAAATTCTGATGAAAAGACAAAATTTTTAAAACTTCTTTAACACATCAAAGCCACGAAGCAGCTTACCTTAGGTAGGGTGCGTTAGGGGTGCTAATACCTTCCCTAACCACAATCGAGTCCCTTACCCGCGAATCTCGACAAGACCGGTCAACTTGGGTTTCCTAGTAACCCTCAATTAAATACTAGGTGGCGACTCCCAACAAAATCAATTCCAATAACAGAGAGCAAAAACCGCCATCGCAAGGACCGGGGACGCCGCGCGGGTGTTTTCCGACGTGCGACAATGCTATGAAATTAGAGACTTCATAAGAGGAGACCGGTTCACCATTATACTTGTCATCTTGAGAAAGAGTGGAATTGAAATCTCCCAACACAAGTCAGGGACCAGTTGGAGCCCAAGATTTAAGGCCATCCCACAGAGTTCTATGAGCAATAATGGTATTGTAACCGTAAACAAAAGAAGCAGCAAAGGTGAAATGAGTAGACAAGCATTGAATGGAAACATTAATAAATTGGGGAGAAAAATCAAGCAGATCAACATGAACAGTAGGAGGATTCCATAACACAACAACTTTGGCGTGCTAGTTGCTTCCATATTTGAAACAAGCTTCCAAAGTGCTTCGGTACGAGATCTGTGCATAAACTGAAGCTTGGAAGGAGCTAATTTTATCTCCAGGAGACTACACACATCAAATTTATGTTTTTGCATGAGACGAACCAACTCATACTGCTTTAGAGGACTGTTAAGTCCTCTGACATTCCAATTGAATAATAACATTACATAAGAGGGGGTGGAGGGGGAACCCTACAACTCCCATATGCTCGAGATGAACTCTTTCGCTGACCATGTGAAGTGGGTACACCAACAGGAACAACATTAGGAGCTTTCCTGCATGAGACTGCTCCAACTGGTTCTTTCCTATTATGGATGATAGGGGGGTTACGATCAGAGTTGTAAAAACCTTCTGAAGATGAGACAAACGAGTGCTTTACCTTTAGGAGGAAACTCCATGCATGTTGTTAGCACTAGAAGTTGACCTAATCATCCTTTCTACCATGATCTCGTGAGGAACAAATGGTTCTTCATGTGCATACCAAAGACAAGTATTCCTCCATGAACCCTTTGTGTAGAAGATACATCGTTACAACATTTGGATCGAGAAACTTTTTATTTTTACACCTTTTGCATGGAGACCTGATACCGTCTCCACTAATATTTCTCGGAATAGATGTTATGTAATTAATAAAACCCTGGACCCCATCACAACAATCCATCCTTCGCAATCCTTAGGGTGAATATCGATACATCCATGACTAATTCTATCAAACCTATATCAAATAATGATGACAATATGTATTAATTAACTATGTTAATAAATAAATTTGCAAAAATATTGGTTTAGCTTAAGATTATCCAATGTACTTTTATACTTCTCTTAATTCATTATCAATTATCTACGTACATACAATTTATTACACATTAATTTACAAAAATTACAACTCGACTATAAAATTGACAAAATATAAAACGGACCCGTTAAATAAGCAATTATTTATTTTATCACAACACACCTAAGTCGGTAATTGGACATAAGTTTCAATAATTTACAAACAAATATAATTTTACAAAATCTAAAACAAACCATAACATGTACAAAATCATAAATCCTTACAACAAGTTTATTTGAGAAAAAAACAATAAAAAAACTAAAACCCAAACAAAATATATATACTACAAAAATATGCACTACAAAAATTGACATTTTAAAATTGTGTTCAAATTAAAGAAATGGTATATTTACTTAAAATAAAAAATCCGTAATAAAACACGGAAGTTATGACTTAAAAAGTTAAAGAAGGATGAGTTATATTAAGATGAGGAGGAATGTCGAGGGGGGGGCTATTTGTTTAGTTGTAGAGGGGGTTATTTAGTTGTAGAGGGGAGGGGAAGAAGGAGAAATAAGGGAGGGGAGGGTCGATGGCCGAGTCATAAATTAACTATTACCGATGGAATTATTTTGTCTATCAATCCATCGGCAATTCTGTTTGAATAAGTGATATGTCACTGTACAACCATCCTTGTTTGAATTCAATTGTAATTTTATCAGTAAAATCATCTACAAAAACTTACACGTCATCGTATTGTTTGTTTTTTTAAATTTCTTCTATTTTGATTGGGATTCCCTCGATATATACCGACAAAATATTTCTGTCAGTAAATACCAATAGAGTTAGTGATAGATAAAATTCGATTGGTAAATATCACCCCAAAATACTGATGAAAACAAATTGTCGGTGATTCCGTTTGTATATGTAGATTTTTTGGTAGTGCTATGAAGTTATCATGGTCTTATAACTAGGTTTGTAGGTTTATTGAGTTAATCCAGGTTAAATGAAATCATTTTTTTTCTTTGTACGAGATTATCTCAATTTTATGACCCGAGTCACGAGTCCTTCAACATTTGATTTTCTTTCTTTTGAGTTGTTTCAATTTCATGACCTGGGTCATAGGTTGTATCTTTAATATCTGTGGGTATCCTCTACTGTGTAGTTTTACACTATTAAGTATTAAAGTCTACAGCAAAATCCTAACACTTTAAATATAAAGTGAACAAATTGATTAGTGAATAGTTTTTGATATTTTAATCGATTCCTAATGGATAACCATAAATTGATTATGATATTCAATTTTAGGACTTTTTAGTTTTTTAATTATATAATATTATATATTATTATTAACTATATTGGGCTGGGCCGACTTAAGGCCCAACAGACATGGCCTCCTTTTTTTAGGGCTGGGCTGGACCCGACCTAGCCATCGGTGCTGGGCTGGAATGAGTCTAGTCAGTTTGCATCTGCTGGTAGAAGCCAACAGTTGTAGGACGTGAATTATTTCAGGTCCTGCATACAGATGTGAGGTGGGGAAGAGAAGAAAGAGCTCACCTAGCATAAGGGTCGCATTTGCCATCGCTAGTTTGGTTGAGGATGGTGGAAGTGCTAGTGGCTCATGGCTATGCTGAGGTGGTGGTTGGGTTTCTATGGTACAAGGAGAAGAAGAAGTTTGTGGTGGAAAGGGAGAAGATGAGATTGGTGTTGGTGGTTTCTATTGCCGACGAGGAGATGGGTTGATGGAGGGGGTTGTGTTATGGTTGTTCACGATGGTGCTGAGGTGGCGGTGGCTGAAAACATGGTGGAAAGAGAGAAAGAAGAGAGAGAACTTCCAGTTATAAGAAAAAAATTAGGGAGGGAGGCTGGTTTTTTGTCAACTTGCACCTAATTTTCTGTCTTCTTTGGCCATGGAATCCACCCTTATTTATAATGGGTGGAAGAGGAACATTTTGTCCTTTATGGTGCCAAATCTTGGCCATTGATTCAACCCGTAAGGATCCCAACCGTTGACTCAAAGTTACTATCATGACCTGAACAAGTTGCTGCAGAAAGGCTGGTTTGGTTTGCTACTTTGAGGCGGTGCCGAGGACGTTGTGGTATCAATCAACTAGAAAGGATCATACTAGGATGTAATTAGATGTTAGACCACTGTTTGCATGGAAGTTTTGTTAAATTTAGTGGAGAGATGAAGTATTAAATGCCCTGAAAAAGAGGTCACCTGAGCAACTTTCGGGCGAAACCATTGATGAAGAATATGAACAGTTCCAGATGACGCATTGTCTAGTCTGTTCTCTATTTTTTTTTAAAAAAAGAGGAAATTAGTTTTAAAAATTTTGAGATTTTTTTTTTAAATTTTCAAAGTTTTTTAAGAAATATTTTGGAGAAAACCAAGTATTTTAATATCAGATCTGTATCTTACAGTGTAAATATACAACCCAATATTATGCAAAATTGATGGTAGAAAAACATACATAAAAATAAAAAATGTTTTGAAAGGACTTTTGATTTTTTTTGTTTTTCAATTATATAATTATATAATATTATATATTATTATTATTATTATATTGTTATATTATTATTAAATATATTGGGATGGGCCGACTGACGACCCAACAGACCTAACCTCCTTTTTTTTAAGGCTGGGCTAAACCGGACCCAGCCATCTGGGCTGGGCCAAAACGAGTCCAGTCACTTTGCATCTGTTCACAAAAGCTAGCAGCTGTAGGACGCGAATTATTTCACGTTCTGCATGTAGATGGAGGGGAGGAAATAGAAAAGGGAGCTTACCCAACGCAAGGGTCGCGACTACCATCATTAGTTTGGCCGGGGATGATGGAAGTGTTGGTGGCTTGTAATGGTACTAAGGTGGCGGCTGGGTTCTTATGGTGCAGGAAGAAGAAAAAGTTTGCAGTGGAAAGGGAGAAGCGGAGATTGGCGGTGGTGGTTTCTGTCTTCAGCGATAAGATGGGTTAATGGAAGGAGTTGTGTTGTGGTTGTTCACGGCGGTGCTGAGGTGGTAGAGGTTGAAAACACAGTGGAGAGAGAGAAAGAAGAGAGATAATTGTTGGCTGGAAGAAAAAAATTGGGGAGGGAGGCTATTTTTTTTGTCAACTTTGCACCATATTTTCTTCCATCTTTGACCATGGAATCCACCCCTGTTTATTAGGGGTGGAAGAGGGATATTTTATCTATAATGATGCCAAATCTTGACCCTTGATTTGACTAAAAAAGATCCCAACTGTTGACTCAAAGTTACTATCATGGCTTGAATAAGTTGCTATTGAAAGGTTGGCTGGGTTGGTAACTTTGGGGCGGCATCGAAGCTGATGTGCAATCAGATGTCAAACCATCATTTGCATGCAAGTTTTGTTAAATTTGGTGTAGAGATGAAGCATTAAATGTCCTGAAAAGGAGGCCACCTGAGCAGCTTTTGGGCAAAATCAATGATGAAGAAGATGAACAGTTCCAAATGACGCGTCGTTTGGTCTGTCCTTTATTTTTTTACTGTTCGGTCAAAACAGTGTCATTTTGGTCAAAACATGCCGTTTCATTTAAATAAAATAGTATTGTTTTGACTTTTAGGATTTTAATTTAAGGATTTGGCAAAAGCTCAATTTGATCCTTCATCTTTTAATTTCTTTCAGTTACACCTCTAATTGACCCTAAACTTCTAATTTTATGCAATTTTGCCCCTGCTAAACTTCAATGTTAGCCCTGAATTTCAACATATTTTTCATTTTGATCCTTGGTTTTAGATTCCTTCAATTTAGCTCCTAATTGACCATTAAACTTTCAAATCTCTTCAATTTCACCTCTGATTTTAGCCAATTAGGTCCCTAGAGTTCGATGCCTTTTTCAAAATGATCTTCAGTTGCAAATTTCTTTAATTTAGCCCTTAATTGACCCTAAAGCTTTGATTTTCTTATGATTTTACCCCTAATTTGAACCAATTGACATTGTAAGTATTAAGTTTGGTCTTCTAAAATTCCAATTTTAATTAATATTAACTACAAGTACCTTAAAACCATGAACGAAATGATAATTACATAGGACATCTTAAGATGATTTTGTTTAACTTGTATTAGATTTTGTTTTTATAGCGTATTGGGATTTGTAATTGAATATTAAATTGTCCTGAAATTTATGTAATTTAGAATTTGATCTAAACATATAAAATTTATGATGTTGTATTAGTTTCTTTTATTGTATCCGAAATAATTACTGCGTAATTGTACTCCTTAAATTTGTTTTTTTTAAGATTTGTATATTTCATATTGATAATTTTATGTATGTAGTGAACCGTAATGACATGTGACGGATATGATGTATCTAAGTTGTGGTGTGGTAAGTCTAGGGTGATTGTATAATGATTGGTATGTGAATTGGTTGAATATTAATGTGTAACAAGCTTTATTCGATAACTTGGGATCTCTCGGTATATAAGAGACTTTGTCAAAATTTCGGTAGATTTCTCAATTTAAGATCTCTTAGTTGAATGTATATGTGTGTGTATCTCACTCTAAAAGTTATAATATTTCATAAGACATTAAGTTTGAATACAAATAAGTATTTTTTTGGAGGATGTTACAATTATCATGATCTTATAACCCGAGTCGCAAATTTGTGATCGCAAATTTTCGATCCTATATATATATATATATATATATATATATATATATATATATATTGTTTTAGTCTGACTATGTTTTTATCGATCATCTAAGTTACCTTTAGATCTGTCAAGTGAACTAGATCATATCAGGTCAACCCGAACACAATTTAATTTTTTTTCACTAGAAAAATACATTAGCAATGTTTTTTACGTTGAAAAAAAATTAATTTGACCCGCAACGTAACGCGGGTCAATGATCTAGTAATCTTTAAGTAAGTTACTACTAATTAAAATGAAATTTACTAAAATGAGCTTATGCATGTAGCTATATAAAAAAATACTCGTATCATTAAAAAAATTAATTTAAGTGATATATATAGAACTTATTTATTAAATTAAGTGATTGGTTTAACATAATATATAATTATTTTTTTATTCATTCATCACCAAAAAAAATCGTTCAATTCAAGAAATATTTACTCGTTCATTGTCACAAATACATGATTGATGATTATTTTACTTTGAATTTGTTTAACATTTTGATGAGCACAATGTTGATTTATAAATTAATTTAAGTGCTATATATAGAACTTGTTCATTCAAGAAATATGTATTCATGCTATTAGAGAATAATATGAAACCAAATTTTGTAAACTCACCTATCAACTTAAGCTTTTTAGGTTGAGATGTATTTTTTGTTATTGTGTTAGAGCTTTGTTGACTAAACAGTTACAAGTTCGAGTTTCACCACCTTCATTCTCTTCTAATTACAATTAATTAATAACACAAGGTAATATGAGTCTATGTAAGTTTCAAGTTCAAAAAGTTTTCATTTGAAATAATTATAAAAAATATCTCCTTTAAAGAGTCATTTAGGTCATTAAATACACAATATAATTTTATTTTAAATTATATATATAGACACACATAATAATTATTTTATTTAAAACAATAAGGAGTTGAGAGATCTACTGCTTAACTCCATCCTTGATGGAAGGACAACAAGGACTCTTACTGGGATATGAGTCTTGGATTGTCTATAAATATATGCCTGTGATTACCATTAAGTCACAAATTATAGAAAAATAGATTAGGCTAAAAAATCTATCTTACTTCTCTCCATTATCAAGAGAAAATAGTTTTCTAGATTTTACAAAAAGAGCAATAACATGATTATTGCTTAGAGACAAGAAAGGTTACCATAATGAATTCAAGTATGTTTTTCAATTGCTTCCATTATATTTTTTCAATGTGAAAAGCTTGATAGTTGAAGATATAGAACTAAAAATTAAACTAAATTAATTTTAAAAGAGTGTATTAGAAAATAATATAAAACCAAATCTCAGAATCTCACCTAATAGTCTAAACTTTTATGTTGAACTAGTTATTTGTCACGAGTAGCTTATAAAATCAAAATTTGGCATCATTTCCAAAGGAAAACTTAATCACTTCATATATAGGTTGCTCAAAATTTAAAGAACAAATTAAGATTATACGTTTAAAAAATATTAGAGATTGATAAATAAAAAAAAACCTCATAGTAATGACTATACAATTAGCATATATACCATGTAGAAATATTCGTGGGAACTTGCAATCAAAGACATTCAACCTTTTAAACATATATCACTTTCATTTTGTCATGATATATATAGACACACCGCATACACACATACTACATGCACACTTTTTAAGAAGTTAATTTCAAACAATTTTGCTTGAAAGGAAATTGACATATATGGAATCGAAGTGTGTACAGGATCGTATTCTAAAGTTCTGCAAGTTGCACAAATCATTCTCCTAAAACAAACACTATAGTTTTCGAATTTGAAGACCAATGATAAAAGATTGAGAGGAATAATAGAGAACAAGACAAATAAATAATCCAAGCAGAAATCTTTATCAAGAGAGGTGAAGTGTTGGCTTGTTGATGTTAAGTCTTCACAGGAAGGACCATTTGGCACGAGGAGGAGGTTGCAAATTAGAACATGCTTACGACCAAGGTGCTGGAGAAAGAAAAAATGTGCCTCGAAGCTCTGCATTATATGAATCATCTTTCATTTGACTGGGATAAATTGGGTGATAGAATCTTACATTACTTTCACAGAATTTCAAGTTGTTGATTGCTTCTCCATGGACATTGCCCTTATTTTCTGCTTTATATAGACAAATTACATGTTATTGGTTAATCAATAAAACTCTTCTAGAAAAACCTTTTAACTGCATGGCCCCAATCAACCCACTTTCATAATTTGTTTCTAATTTGGAAGGACACCAAAAGGTATTTCTTGTAATATTGTAGAAGAGAAATTCGCTTCAAGATCAGTTGATGTGTTAGGATAAGGATAACAATTACTATTAGCCAAATATAATTGAGGGTATCGACAAGAAAAGAGTACGGAAATTAAATCCAACACCAATTTTGTTTTGTGAATTATAAGATGAGAAATGTTTCCATTAACACTCAACATTAGGTGGGATGAATCGGATCATTTTGGGTTTATTTGACCCTAATTCAAATGCAATTGACCTTTGGATTTTAGCGCCATTTACAAAACAGTCATTAGTTTCCAAATTAATCAACTCATTTTTTAATTAATTGACTTTTCAACTTTTAATTCTTTCAAAATTACCATTGAAAAATTATCAATTACCCCCTTATAGTATCATCGCCTATTATTAACTTCGGTCTCTAGACTTTAATTTTTTACAATTTTGACTTATATCAACACCAAACTTTGATATTTCTTCAATTAAGCCCCTGATTTTATTAAGTAATGTAATTTCAAGTTTAATTAAGTCCTCAAACTTTTAATTCTTTTATTTTTTTACCAAATTAACTTCTAAATTTATAATTCCATTCTCATTAGTCCTTAAACTTCAAATATGTTGTCTTGACCCAAATTTCAAATTATTTTTCATTCATTTTCATGTTTTTTTACCAATATGTGTAATCAAAAATTTTGTTATGACATTGTGTGTGCAAATACAAATTCTTTAATCTCAGAGATGGGGATATGAAATGGTTTTACTAGAGACTGTTCCCTATCATGGAGGAGAAAACTATAGGATTGAGAAAATAAAAAGGAAAAAGGACTTTTGTAATTGCTATATGAGATTTCTTTAAGTCAAAATGTTATGGATAAGAATATTTAAAGACTAGATCCAAAAGTTCTTTTTTGGTGAAAAGTTGCTTAGCCTTTCTTGAGATAATTCTTCTACCAGAAGATAAACCATCTTAATCCGATATATTGTCCTCTTTCACTCCTCCCAAGGTTGAGTTTAATCTCTAGCTTGATATTATGAATAAACTACCTACAAAAGTTTTTCTCCATTGACAAGGTATGTTGCAAGGGAATGATTTGAGTTGTCCTTTATATAAAAAAGAATTGAGACAACAGAGTATGTCTTTCTTTATTGTGAGATTGTATAATAGTTACGGTCACGAATGGTGGCTTGGTTAGGGTAGTAATAGATCTTACTAAAAATCATTGGATGAATTTTTTTTGTGGTGGTAGGAAATGATCATGAGATTTATACAAAGAAATGTGTGATCTTTGTTTTTCTTTGAAATATTTTGGTCCATTTGGAATGCTCACAATAATTTGATCTTCATTAAAGTAGAAACCAATTGTGATGATATATATTACTCACTTTTTCATAAAGTTACAACATGAGCAAAATACAGTATTGAGCGTTTTTTATATACTAGGATAGATATACTAAGATCACAAAATGATATTCTTATGCAGACATACAAGGCAAGAGTACATAGGGAATCATCATGGATTTCTTTTACTTAAGGTATATTTAAGTGAGATTTAGATGCATTTCCAAATAGCAAGCTTAGATCTCAGGGATTGAGGGTGTTTTAAAAGACCATAAAGAAAAATTCTTTTGTATATTTTCTTGTTCCATAAGTATTAAGGAATCCATTAAGGATGAGGTTTTGACAATTCAAAAAGCTTTTTTTTAGTCTTAGTTGCTGTTATGAATCTTGTAAGGATTACACTGTGGAGTCTGATTCATATAATGCATTACTTAAATAAGAGCAAACAATGTCATGAAGTTGTGGCCACTATAAAGTGATTTCAATAACATCTTCAATGAGCCCGTTTATCTTCGCAGGCGCGTTTGCATTTCTTTGAAATGCACTGATAGTGATGTTTGGTTACCAATTGAAAATAAAATACAAATTGTTGGCCCTATCATTTATATGAGGCAGGACCTCGATTATGGAAAAGTAGTAAAATACCAAAGCATCCTCTTCTCTTTTTCTCTACTCGTCCATTTTCCAATTCGCATTCCTTTCTCTTATCAACCCTAACTATACACAACAACTCTACAGTAAACCATTACTACCACACAACCCACAATAATGACCATTATGTCTCTTTCTTCCCATTCAGTAGTCATTGATTTCTCCTTAATAACAAAAAAAGAAGAACAAGAGCAACTCTCATTACTGCAATTAAGAACCCCAAAATAGAAATCCAGATCGTCTTCATTCAGACACTAAAGCTGTAATTTTTAACGGGTTAGTTTGCTTAATTCACCAGTTTGCTTGTATAGTATTGTTAAGTTAATTTTTGTTCATTCCCTCCAAACCTAGATATGTTTATTTCTTTTTGTAAATCACTTGTTTTTTACTTTGGACAGTGGTTATTGCTAATTGTTTTCAGCTCTTTATCTTATGCCTCCATGTATCTTCAGTTACTTATGTTTTTGCTCTTCCTATGTTAAACTAATTGAGGTCGAAGGCAAAGTACTCGCTGCATTGTCAATCATTAATAGTTTTCAAGCCATCAGAAACTAGTAGTAGTTGTTGTTTGTTGATGATTGCTAACAAATAAATAAATGTAAATTAAACTACTAATTTCCTTTGCTAATTAGAAAATCCCTTGATAATTGATGAAACACAATTAAAGGTTTGAATTGTCTATGGGTAATTTTAGATATTCTTTCCCCTGTCAAGAAATAGTTGAGCAATCATTGTGGATTAATTTGACAAATGTAATTGCCTATTAGTTTTGTAATGGAACACACCAGCTTCAATTGTAAAATGTTGAAGAATTTTATTACATTGTTGTCAACAGTTATGTTATTTGATAATTACAAGGCAAATGTCGTCAAGCTTTAAATTTTTTATACTGTGTATGGTAAAGCTAATCAAGTTTCTTAGTTCACACTTGACATTATTCAATCTTTTGCTGAACTAGTTAATTGCATGTCAATTGTGGATGTTAAAGTTGATATAGTTTTTTTTTCCATCCTTTGTTAACATTCAATGTCTTGTTAGTTTCTTTGGTTGACCTTTTGCTTCAAATGTTATTTTGGGTTATGTTAGTATCTTATTTTAGCCCTTTTCAGCATTCAATCTTTTGTTTATATAGTTAATTGTTTGTTTCATTTTTTCTTGCATTGTCAATCATTAAGCTATATAGTTAATTGTTAGTTTATTTTTTCATCTCTTATCAACATTCAATCTCTTGTTAGTTTCATTAGTTGACCTGTTGTTGGAAATGTAATTACTTGTTCTGTTAGTATCTTATTTTAGCTTTTATCAACATTCAATCTTTTGTTTGTATAGTTAATTGTTTGTTTGATTTTTTCTTGCATTGTCAACCATTAAACAATGGATGGGTCTGACACACATAATAAAGCTTCTTGGACCAAGGCAATGTTGCACATGTTTTGTGACATTTGCATTAAAGCTATTAAGATATGCATGAGACCAAACACCTATTTCGACAAAGCTGGTTGGAAATTTGTCATACAATCATTCAACTGTTAGTATCTTATTTTAGCTCTTATCAACATTCAATCTTTTGTTTGTATAGTTAATTGTTTGTTTGATTTTTTCTTGCATTGTCAACCATTAAACAATGGATGGGTCTGACACACATAATAAAGCTTCTTGGACCAAGGCAATGTTGCACATGTTTTGTGACATTTGCATTAAAGCTATTAAGATATGCATGAGACCAAACACCTATTTCGACAAAGCTGGTTGGAAATTTGTCATACAATCATTCAAAGAGCAAACAAGACTTTCATTAACAAAAGCTCAACTTAAAAACAAATGGGATGGGATTAAAAAGGACTGGAGGGTATGGAAAAAATTAATAACTAAAACTGAAGTTGATTGGTCTACTGAACTTGGGACCATTTAAGTAACTGATGAATGGTGGAAACAAAAAATTTAGGTTAGTTTTCATTATCAATAGCCTCACAAAATTATGTCTTATTGTATTATTTATTAATCTACTATCATTGCTATGTACTGTCGCACGTCAGAAAATCCGTGCGGCGTCGGTTGGCGATTTTTTTCTTCGTTGCTGCGTTTGCTTGAATTGGTTCATTGGAGTCGCCACCTAGTAAATTATTGAAGGCTACTAGGAAACCAGATGTACTGGTCTTGTCAGAGATTGGCGGGTAAGGGACTGGTTGTGGTTAGAGAAGGTATTAGCACCCCTAACACACCCTACCTGAGATAAGCTGCTTCGTGGTTTGATGTGTTAAAGAAGTTTTAAAAATTTTGTCTTTTCATCGGATATTAGAAATACAACTTACGTATAAGTTAATAATTTTAGACCATGAGCAAATCAAAATATTAAATTCTTCTTTAATCTTTGCAATTTTATCATAAACAAAAAAAAACATCCATAAAAAAATACAACACACACACATCCACTTTCCTTATATTTTTTCTTTTCTTTTCCTTATCTTTTTTTTTTTGCTTCCATGTTTACAAAATATAAATTACAAAAACTCAAAAATAAACAAATATTACATTAAACAATTTTAAAATTACAAAACAGCCATTCAAAAATCCATAACAGTGCTGGGACCATTTCTGTGACAAAGATGAACAGTGGCGACGCATCCTCCCACGTGCCACCGCCACTGGCGGCGCGTGGGTTCACGCGCCGCCGCAAGAAGAAAATGGAAGGTGGACGATCTGGCTCAGCTTCTTCTCCCCTTCTCTTCCCTACTGGTTATGAGGAACACAATCACCTACAACCACAACCAAAATCACAACAACACAGTCGATTTTAGTTTTTTTGTTTCACTGTTTTCAAATTCGCCTCCATCCTTTCTCCTGTTTTAGATCTGCTCCGTTTCTCTGCCTCCTCCCTTCTCTGTTTCAGGCGGGTCGGTTTGTCTTCTCCTCTGTTTCAGGTGGTAGATCGGGTGGCGCTGCTGGCTGATGGTGAATCTATGGCGGGGTGTGGACGGCGCTGCTGGACGATGGTGTGGCGGTGGGACCGTTGGCTCGTGGGGCCGCTGAGTGTTGGCCGCCGTTGGAGGAATCTTCGGTGTTGATGGAGATGAAGAGATCGGGGAAGATAGGGAGGCGGCCGACGAGAGGAGAGAGCGAAGGGGAACGACTCTGGTTTCTGTCCGGCGTGTGGCTGAGCTGGGGCTGTTGTTTGGCCGCTGCTATTGGAGGCTGAATGGGGGGGAGAGATGGTTTGGTTTGTGAGGGAGGATCTGCCGCCGGCTTTGTGCCGATGAGAGGGAGATGGGACAGCGTATGGGCCTCCTGGTTGAAGGGAGAAGAAACCAAAACCGGGGGCACCGCCGGCTGGTTTGTATATGTGAATGGGAGTGGGGGGGCTGGTTTCGGAGAAAGAAAATGAAAGCCGGTTGGGGGGCGGCTATTTGGGTTAGATAGGTTTAGGGTTAGGTTTTTTTTTTCTTTTTCTTTCAAAATTGCCCCCCCTCTTTATGCAAGTGTTGAAAACTCCTATTTATAGGCAAATATGTTGTTAAGTCTTCAAACTTGGTCACTCAACTTCTTTTTTTGTAAATTTTGATTCTTTCTTATTTTTTTAGATTTTTCTTATCAACATCGTCTCGAGTGAGGAAAATCAGTGATTTTTAAAATATAACGCGTTAAAAGTCGAACGCGTTCCAAAGATCTTTGAAAATTTAAATTCGTTTGAGACGATGCTAAAAGTGCTAAAAACGATGCAAATGTATTAAAAACATATTTTTTTTTATTTTCAATGTTTTTCGCTATTTTTGGATTTTTTTCTGAAAATTTATCAAAACATGGGTCAAAAATTGGGTAGCAACAGATGCCCCCTCTTTACAATGCTTACGAAGCAAAACTCCTCAATGTTTTGCATAGTAAGCTTTGTAAAGAAAAACTTGTCTTCTTAACTTGCTCAATATCCACTCATGTAAAGACCTTGCTCTTTTTTTTTTGTTCTCTCTTCCTTCTCTTTTCTTCCTCTTCTTTCTTTCTTTCTCTCTTATTTCTCTTTTTTTTTTCGTTAACTTGAGATCCCATCTGGCGATCTCCTTTTCCAAAACCAAAGAATGTGTGTAGCTCGGTCAACCTGAAATCCCATATAGAGATTCCCTTTAACCAAAGCCACATGAGATCCCATCTGGCGACCTCATTCAACTAGAACTAAAAAAAAAAAAAAGTGGAGCTCGGTCAACCTAAAATCCCATCTCGGCGATTCCCTTTAACCAAAGCCACATGAGATCCCATCCGCGACCTCATTAAACTGGAATAATAAAAAAATGTGTGTAACTCGGTCAACCCGAAATCCCATCTCGGTGATTCCCTTTAACCAAATCTACATGAGATCCCATCTGGCGACCTCATTAAACCAAAACAAAAAATATGTGTAACTCGGTCAACCTGAAATCCCATCTAGCGATTTCCTTTAACCAAAGCTACATGAGATCCCATCTGGCGACCTCATTCAACTAGAACTAAAAAAATATATGGAGCTCGGTCAACCTGAAATCCCATCTAGCGATTCCCTTTAACTAAAGCCACCTGAGATCCCATCTGGCGACCTCATTAAACTGGAACTAAAAAATGTGTGGCTCAGTCAACCTGAAATCCCATCTGGTGATTCCCTTTAACCAAAGCCACCTGAGATCCCATCTGGTGATCTCATTAAACTGGAATAATAAAAAAAAAGTGTGTAGCTCGGTCAACCTGAAATCCCATCTGACGATTCCTTTTAACCATAGCCACCTGAGATCCCATCTGGCGACCTCATTCAACTGGAACTAAAAAATATGTGTCTCGGTCAACCTGAAATCCTATCTGGCAATTCCCTTTAACCAAAGCCACCTGAGATCCCATCTGGCGACCTCATTAAACTGAAACTAAAAAATATGTGTAGCTTGGTCAACCTGAAATCCCATCTGGCGATTTTCTTTAACCAAAGCTACATGAGATCCCATCTGGCGACCATATTAAACTAAAACAAAAAATGTGTAAAAAGTGGTCTATTGTAATGGGTGACCTACCCAGGTGGAAAAAATATGAAAAGCGATCTCTTTGTGATGGGTGACCTACCCAAATGGAAAGAATGTGAAGTGCGGTCTTATTATAATGGGTGACCTACCCAGATGGAAGATGGAAAAAAATGTGAAGTGCGGTCTCATTGTAATGGGTGACCTACCCAAAGAAAAAAAGAAAGAGTGGTCTCATTGTAATGGGTGACCTACCCAAGTGGAAGAATGACCTCATTGTAATGGGTGACCTACCCAGAAAAAATATTGGTCTTATTGTAATGGGTGACCTACCCAAGTGAAAAACAAAAAACAGTCTCATTATAATTGGTGACCTTCCCAAAGATAGAATGTGATTTACCTGGCAAAAAGACTTGGTTGGAGCAGTCTTGGCAGGATAAGGCTGACAAACTTGGCACTTTCTAGTAGCGAGTTGACTTGAAGACTCCTTTTGATGGCGGGGTTAATCTCCTCGTTTCTTTAAGATTCTCCTACTTGCAGGGTT
Organism: Populus x sibirica; assembly: GCA_019202695.1. NCBI lineage: Eukaryota > Viridiplantae > Streptophyta > Magnoliopsida > Malpighiales > Salicaceae > Populus > Populus x sibirica. Next base: position 93,764 of record JAGMVL010000062.1, on the reverse strand, counting down.
CATCTCATTCTCTTCTTGTTCCAGGATCTAAACCGATTCTTTGTCATCATCAACTCAATGATTCTTTCTTTGTCCACAATCTTGCTGGACTTCATTGAGGATCTTTCTGTAACAAATCACAAGTATGTGCAATGCTTTGAGGTTAGATGACATGCATGTATCGTTACCTGATGTGAAATATAGGTCCCCCCCTTTGATGATCCATCGTCATAGGGTCATCCACTCAGCTGTAAGTGCAGTGCCCATCCTGGGCTGTCCACGACGATTACTACTCTCGTTGTTTATCAAGCTTGACCATGCCCCCAAGTGTGTGTTGCTTGATTCTGTCATGAAGGATTTTCTCTCCTGGATTCTTCTGAGAATTATCCTCTGATTGGTTGTATGCATCATGCCAACACTTATCAAGATTGTTAATCAGTCATGAACTTGCCTCTAGTTGAAACATACCCTTCAAGTATATGTTATCACCAGTCTTCATGGAAATCATCCAGTCGTCCAGACATGCATCTCATAGCTTGCAGTGAAAAGCTCTTTGTGGTATGCTCAATGTTCTTTCTCATGGATTCCTCTCAGCTTGTCAAATAAGATAGTGGAAAGAAATGTCTTGACATCATCAATGATGTTCATGTTATCACCCATATTCTTATGGTGAAGTGCGCATTTGAGCTCCAAAATAGATGGTCCCACAATCAGTCTTGGTGGTGTGCATCTTTCTGACATTCATTCCAATGCAACTATGCGATAATATTTGTCATAGCCATGTTTCAAAGGGTAACCCCAAGATGAAGATACGAGGTTGTCCCTCAATTGCAGCGTTGTTTTCAATTACTGCTGGAGTTCACTAGATCATGGAATGTTTTTTAACAATATTGCCCCCGGTGTGATCTGAATGTGCTCTTTCATTGATTATCTTTCTTTAAACCACATTGTCCTCCATTCATCGGTTCTTGATTTAATCATCTTTCTTTGCCCCCAGCTAATCTGAATACTGCTTGTTTTCCTTCTCGGGATCCACTGTATTGCCCCCAAAGTGTCTCAACTTTTCAAGGAGTATTGAGAAGAGTTGATGTCATTTCATGTCAAATATTTCGCAGACTCGATCGATGTTCTTCATTGTTCGACAACCTTTCTTATTCTGGAATCTCATACTTCAAAGGTCATGTCTATTCAAGTCTAATAGACATGAGAATCAAGCAAGAAAGCTATTTTAATCTCACAACGGGTTGATTTCTGTTTTCAAAATACAAGACAATCAAAGGATTACATTGAATGACATGTGTTGGGTCTTTGACCAAAAAACATGATTTTTAAAAGATCTTTTCCAAAATTGATATCTCTCTGATTTAATTTCATCAAGAAAGATTGTTTTCTTTTTTAGCACCAATTTTATTAGCATGCACAATAACAAGTAGCATAATCCATGAAGCCACGACTCTTATGGAAAGGCTCTTCAAGTTTTGAGAGCGCCATTTATCAGTTCAGATTGCTTACTTGATTGAAAAGAGCTTTTAAAAGCACGTAATGCAGGTTATGGTTCATGGCTATGAAAGAAAGGGATTTCACAAGCTCAAAAAGTGTTTGAGGGTTTCAAAGACCTAGGATCAACATCAAACTATTCATCAACTCTTTTTCTATTATTGTCTTTGTAGAGGAAATGACATATAACCTTATTAACCTTAAATATTAGAATTCTCTTAACATAGGTTATATGCAAATCGAACTTTTTCTTTGATGAATAACCAATCTCAATCCTCTGATAACTTCAGGGGCTTTATCATGGATGTCAAAGGTCATGGCTTTCACATAGCATTTCTCATAGTTTTGTAACACGCCCCCAGTCTAGGTCTTCTTTCTTTTAACTCTCTCTCAAACGTTGGACTTTTGTTCTAAGCCTTCTCTTTCACTTTTGTCTTTTCTTATTTGCCCCCAGTACGGGGTGTGATCCTAGTCAGGGTTTTCTTGAAAAAATATTCTATCAGGCTCAAATGGGGACCGCAAGGGATAATATTTCAAGAAATGTGAAAGGATACCAAAAATGGCCTTTTCTCGTTTCAAGCAAGGTCGGTTAGAACCGATAAATTTTGACCTCATCTAGTGTAATGATTAGAACTTGTAAGAGTCATGATTCGAGTCCATAACTATTGAATCCACTACATGTCATTATGCATACTGTTAAAACTAGCTATATGATGTGTGGTTCAGTTTCAGGAGGTATGAGTTCAAAATTGTTTGGTCATCTCATGTCATTTTCAAGCATCAAGTCATTTCGCAATCAAAACACTTTTAATGTTCATGATTAAACTTTGCATGTTGGAGTTTGATCAAACATATTTTGTCAAAATACCCTTTGAAAGAAGCATCTCATGATTTCATAACAACAAAGAGACAACGAAAAGACATGTTCCATTGAAGGGTGAGATGTGATCCCAAAACAAAATACAAAATGGCAAAAATTCCATAACAACATGATTGACAGTTCAACGTCCTTCTTGGATCAACTATTCTAGCAATATCTGTGTTTTGCCGAGCAATTTTGATCACATGTCATTCTGAGGATGTTCTGGTGACAATATGGCCGATAACATCATCTTTCACAAACTCAACTCGCTTCTTGCTCATCATCATCCGGTCTCGATTCTTGAAATTCTTGCAACTGTTCAATTGAAATGGCCGAGGAACCCCTAATGATCTTCACATCTCGTCTGGCTTATACCCCTTAGGAAATAGTGGTTGCATGTGATTTAACGGAGTCGAGGCGACAAGTCTAGAATCTGGCAGATACTAGTAGACAAAATTGAGTGGCAGAGGGATGTCAATCTTGGCAAAGATATTTGAGCAGTTGATGTTATGGCAAGACCTGACTAGGCAAAATAACTACGGTTTCTCAATTGAGAGTCATCTTCTGATTCAACTCTCTTCACAATTCTGGAATCCATGGCAAAACCTTCAATCCTTCACTTCTTCATAGCTCGCTCAATGCTTTCGATGATCTTCACAACATCACGTCAATCTTCCAATGTTGTTGTGGTTGGTTGAGGGTTGTTGGAAAACTTCCACCAGCTAGGTAATCTTGGTAGCGCACAACACTACCGCTACCGACACGTGGAATCATGCCTTATCTCTTCTATGGGAGGAAATGATGAACATGAATCTCCTCTATTTCTTCTTCGATTCCTCTCAAACAGTGCAACAAATAAGCATCAATAGAGGGAGTTCTGCTCTGTGGAAGTTTCAGTCTTCTTCATGTTTTTCAGTCTAGGCATGTCTCTTCTCTCTACTTTTGCGTTTTAATACTGACACTGTTAGGAGGAAAATCATAGATGATCTGAAACTACTATATTCCTTCTTGGATTTCCCACTTGCAGATTCACAAACAGATTCCTTCCGAGAGAGCTCTGCTACGTTGAAGTTTGATGTCTGCCCCTGTTTTCTAGCCCAGGTCTTGCTTTTCTGCCTACTACAGTGTTTCGGTGTTGAAACTAATGAGACAAATTTTTGTAGTGTGCGAAAGTACTGCATCCCCTCTTGCATGCCCCACAGGTCTGGCTCTTCAACCTACCACAGTGTCTTTGTGCTAAAACTGATGAGAGATTTTTATAGCATATGCAACTAATAAATCCCCTCTTGCATTCCCAACTTGCAGAGCCATAAACGGATTTTTGTAGAGAGAGCTCTGCCACATTGAAGTTTGACGACTACTAACATTTTCATATCAAGTCTGACTCTTCTGCCTACTACAATGTTTTGCTGGTGCCATTGGTGGGAGAAAGTTTCAAAGCATATGAAACTACTACACCCCCTCTTGCATTCCCCACTGACATATCCACAAACAAATCTCTACAGAGAGAGCTCTGTAACATAGAAGTTCAGTGTCTAATCATGGTTTTTTTTACATCTTGGGCTGCTGAACTGGAATTGAGCTCACAGTTGGGGTAACTTCAAAGAAGGCTAATGCACCATGCACAGAAGGCTAGCAGTTATTTGGTGTCATTGGAAGATATGGAGGCGATGAACAATTAATAGTGCATCTGAACAAGAACAAGGGTTGTCATTAGTTGATGACTGAAGGCATTGTTGTCGTTGTTCATGACTGAAAAGGAGAGGTGCAGCTTCAATGAGAAGTGGACGAGTGGTGTTCCCACAGAAGATTGTGTAGACATTCCTTTTCCATTTGATGCTCAACACTTGTTCGGCGAGATCTGAGCCTAGCTACATCCCTTTTGATGCTCTCAACTTTCTTTGTGATAATGAGCCTCTATCTGACATCTTTCTTCATTTCCATCATCTTTTTCAATCACGTGTAGCAAACCTTGGACAGGGGAACCTATTTTTCCTCATGGTACATGCATGATAAATGTATGAACATGTAATCTATATGAAGAACTCGCCCTTCGAGGGGTGACAATATGGTCGTAACTCTTGCATGATGAAACAAGAATCTTGATTCTTGCCCAAACTCTACAATGAAAATTTTCTGAGTGACAGCCATTGGGTCACCCACAAGTCTTGAGTTCAAGATGCTTCAAGAAAGGTTTGCCTTGGTGCAAATAAAAATAGCACATACAACCTAAGGGCAGGTTCTATTCATTATGTGAACATGGGTAGGTTTTTTACCTGGTCTCAAAAGGGTCTCATATCTGCCTAGTGATGATCTTTGTAAAGACAATATAGGGGCATTGCAAGAAATGGTTAAGGTACATATACCCACCATTACCCAGCAGGCACTCAGATATGAGATGGGTGTTTTACGCATCTGAACCCTGACCAATAGTCTTAAGGCATATCGCTAATTCCCCACCTAACCTAAAAGCTTGTGTGTGCTTTCAAAAATAGATATAAGTGATGCATGAAACAATTCTAAAAATGCATGGATAAAACAAAAATAAAACGAGACAAAAATGCAAAAACTTAAACACATCAAATACTCAAAGCTTAGTCCAATATTGTCAGAAACAATACCTTCCCCAGCGAAGTCGCCATTCTGTCGCACGTCAGAAAATCCGCGCGGCGTCGGTTGACAATTTTTTTATTTGTTGTTGCGTTTGCTTGAATTGGTTCGTTGGAGTATCCACCTAGTAATTTATTGAAGGCTACTAGGAAACCGGATGTACTGGTCTTGTCAGAGATTGGCGGGTAAGGGACTGGTTGTGATTAGGGAAGGTATTAGCACCCCTAACGCACTTTACCTGAGGTAAGCTGCTTCGTGGTTTGATGTGTTAAAGAAGTTTTAAAAATTTTATCTTTTCATCGGATATTAGAAATACAACTTATGTATAAGTTAATAATTCTAGACCGTGAGCAAATCAAAATATTAAATTCTTCTTTAATCTTTGCAATTTTATCATAAACAAAAAAAAAACATCCATAAAAAAATACAACACACACATATCCACTTTCCTTATATTTTTTCTTTTCTTTTCTTTTCTTTTCCTTATCTTTTTTTTTTGCTTCCATGTTTACAAAATATAAATTACAAAAACTCAAAAATAAACAAATATTACATTAAACAATTTTAAAATTACAAAACGACCATTCAAAAATCCATAATGATCTTCGAGACCATTTATGTGACAAGATGAACAGTGGCGACGCGTCTTTCCACGCGCCAGCCATTCAAAAATCCATAACAGTGCTGGGACCATTTATGTGACAGCATGAACAGTGGCGACGCGTCTTCCCACGTGCCACCATGGGCGCGCGTGGGTTCACGCGCCGCCGCAAGAAGAAAATGGAAGGTGGACGATCTGGCTCAGCTTCTTCTCCCCTTCTCTTCCCTACTGGTTATGAGGAACACAATCACCTGCAACCACAACCAAAATGACAACAACACAGTCGATTTTAGTTTTTTTGTTTCATTGTTTTCAAATCTGCCTCCCTCTTTTCTCCTGTTTTAGATCTGCTCCGTTTCTCTGCCTCCTCCCTTCTCTGTTTCAGTCGGGTCGGTTTGTCTTCTCCTATGTTTCAGGTGGTAGATCGGGCGGCGCTGCTGGCTGATGGTGTGGCGGTGGGAATGACTGTTGGCTCTGTGGGGCTGCTGAGTGTTGGCCGCTGTTGGAGGAATCTTCAGTGTTAATGGAGATGAAGAGATCGGGGAAGATAGGGAGGCGGGCGACGAGAGGAGAGAGCGAAGGGGAACGACTCGGTTTATGTCCGGCGTGTGGGCCGAGTTGGGGGGCATTGTTTGGCCGCTCCTATTGGAGGCCGAATGGCGGGGAGAGATGGATCGGTTTGTGAGGGAGGATCTGCCGCCGGCTTTGTGCTAATGAGAGGGAGAGGGGACAGTGTATGGGCCTCCACTGAAGGGTGAAGAAACCAAATCCGGGGGGGGCACCGCCGGCTTGTTTGTATCTGTGAATGGGAGTGGGGCGGCTAGTTTCGGAGAAAGAAAATCAAAGCTGGGTGGGGGGCGGTTATTTGGGTTAGATAGGTTTAGGGTTAGGTTTTTTTTTTCTCTTTTTCTTTCAAAATTGCCCCCCCTTTTATGCAAGTGTTGAAAACTCCTATTTATAGGCAAATATGTTATTAGGTCTTCAAACTTGGTCCCTCAACTTTTTTTTTTGTAAATTTTGATTCTTTCTTATTTTTTTGGATTTTTCTTATCAACATCGTCTCGAGTGAGGAAAATCGGTGATTTTTAAAATATAATGCGTTAAAAGTCGAACGCGTTCCAAAGATCTTTGAAAATTTAAATTCGTTTGAGACGATCTTGAAAGTGCTAAAAACGATGCAAATGTATTAAAAACGTATTTTTTTTTTTGGATTTTCAATGTTTTTCCCTATTTTTGGATTTTTTTTCTGAAAATTTATCAAAACATGGGGTCAAAAATTGGGTAGCAACATGTACATCCAGCTTTCATTACACAGGAAATGAGAGGCGCAAAGAAGTTTAAACATGTCAGCATAAAGCCTCATTGTGTGCCAAGTACGATATCATGTGTAGTAACATAACGGTCACAGGAGAATATGTTTGGACTCCCTCACAAGGACTGTTATCAGATGAAGATAATGAGGCTGCTGGAATGAAAAATACAACCAATGAGGAAACTAATAGAGAAGAAGGAAGTGGCGACTCTGAAGTGGATGCAATCTCTAATTTCATACATGATGTTAGCAATATAGTTGGTGGAAGCAATGTCTGAAACAGTAGCAGCAACCCCAGTAGCACAAAGAGAAAGGGTTCACATAATACTACACCTCAATGTCGAAAAAAGAAAAAGGAAACTAGAATGAGAGCACAGTTATTCGCACATTTAGATCAACTTGTTGAGTCTATCTCCATAACCAGAGAGAGCACAACTCCTTCTAGAGATAAAAAAAAAAGGTTGTAGCACTGAAAAGGTAATAGACGAACTGTAGTCTATTGATGGAGTTAACTTTGGTAGTGCATTGCATACCTTTACAACTAAATTCTTTTGTGCGAGGAGTAAGAGAGAGATGTGGGCTACAATGGGTTCTATTAATAGAGAAATATCATGACTGAAAATAATGTTTGAACAACAAAGAAAAACTTAGATGGACAAAGTCAGGTTTTAACTTATTAACCTATTCATGTCTTTTCATTTATGTTGAATACTATATTCCAGTAACATTTTTAATTGTCTGAATATTTTTCACTATTTTTTTTTCAGACTTTCTATGTTGCAATTGTTGCAGGAAATATGTGAAGTTGCCTATGTATTTGTGTATTTTCATAACCAAGTACTTGGAACACCATTACCATGTATGTTTTGACATTATGATCGGTTTAGGTTGTTAAAATTAAAATTTTCAGTTGGGTTACTTGTTGTTGAATGGTTGGTTTAATACATGGAAACCGTGATTGATGCTTGTTATTATTACACTTTGAATGTTTGGATGCTTAACTTTGAATGTTTAGTTACTTGCTTTTGAATGGTAGGTTTCATACATGCAAAAATTACAGTTCGTATTATTGCAATTTGAAAGTTTGGATACTTGACTTTGAATGTTAGGTTTATGTTGTTAAAATCAAAATTTTCAGTCGGGTTACTTGCTGTTGAATGGTTGGTTACATGCCTTTGAAAGTTAGGTAATTGTTTTGGAATATTAGTTTCATTCCTATGTATTTCTATATAAATAACAGTTAGTATGGGAAGACAATGTCACTTTCATACTGTCAATTTCCAAGTAGAAACTGAATGTTATAGTAACTGCAATCAGATGTGGTGGTTTGTAATTGGTGGTGTTGCTCATTACTGGTATTTTTACATCTGTAATAAGTAAGTTGCATTTAATTTTTTATTAGTTGCAATCGATTACTTTCAATGTTATGAAATTTATTATAAACAAAATGCATTCTTAGGTTTGTAAATGTATGTTCATTTGCATAATTGAAAATGAAAAGGGCAACAAGGTTACTAAGCTATGACATCAAGGTCAACAAGGCTTATGTTTATGGTGTTCATTGGGAGAGTAAAGGGGTAGAAATTCATGGCCTTTATGCTAGAGACCATAATAGGACTATAAACAACGATGTGGTGGCATACCTTTGGTTTTTTCTTTTTCGTTTTTTCTTTTACTATATGGTTGAGTAAATTATAGTTTAGTCCCTATTGATGATGATTTTGTAATTTTTTTTTCTTTTTTGAAAATCACAGTTATCCAATGTTAATTGTTAATTCTTTCTTAAATTCCCATTTTGATCTCTACAAATACTATTTTTTAGTTTGTTTATAGCAGGTGGAATTGAAAATTTTGATTAGAGATAAAAGGTATTTTGAAAAAAAAAATTAACTGTACTTAAAAACTAATAAAAGGATTGAATTGCAAACAAATATAGCCTCGTACAAATTGCAAAGCCAGCAAAACTACATTATAAGAGAAATGAAATAATATTACTAGTCTTATTTAATTCAAGATTGTTATTAATTTATTTTTATGGAGATGAACCTATATTAAATTTTATTCCTTTTTTTATGCTAGGATATAAAATGATTCTATATATGGTAATATAAAAGTAATGCCAACAGTAAGATAATATTTTACAATATAGCATTTCGATCTCCATAATCCATTATTTTTTTTAACAAGTCTTAAGCTTTTCAATTATTCACAAAAAATTTGTACGTCATTATAGATAAATTCACACTAGTTTTCAGCACTTTTTGATAGGGGTTATGATGATATAATGAATAATGTAGCCGATTATGTTAATTATGGTTATTCTTCTAATAACGATGGAGATTCCAATGGCAATCACAGTTCTGATAATGATGACAACGACAACGACGATTCAGATGAAGAAGGTGAGTTGTTTTGGAAAAGGGAGTTTGATCATAAATAATTAGTTTCATGCACGACGGGTGCCCTTACATTATATTATAATACTTATATATATATATATATATATATATATATATAAGGAACCTTGTATGGATTCATACAACACTGGAATGTAATGGTTGAACGAAATATTACATGGACATTGGACACGCTGTATAAACATGTTTAGGGTGGATGCGACGACATTTCAAAGTCTTTACTTTCAACTTGAAAACCAATATGGGTTAAAAGCATCTAGAAGAATGTGTGTTTTTTGAGAAAGTTGGAATATTTCTTTATACAATAGCATTGGGTGCTTCCAACAGGAAAGTTTATGAGAGATTTTAATATTCAGGAGAAACTATTAGTAGGTATTTTAATGAAGTTCTTAAATCAGTTTGTTCGCTCGCTACAGACTTAATACAACCTGCAGATCTCGGGTTTGTAAACACACCACGTGAAATTGTGAACAATCCAAGGTATATGCCTCATTTTTAGTCGCTCAAATTGATGCTTGTTGCTGGTTTCTCTTATATTAGAATTGTGTAGGAGCTATCGATGGTACACATGTGCGTGCATGCAATTCTTCGAAGACCAAATTCCATTTATTGGAAGAAAAGGCATGCCAACCCAAAATATTATGGTTGCATGTAGCGTTGACATGCAATTCACATTTGTTTGGGCGGGCTGGGAAGGTAGTGCACACAATATACAAATTTTTCTCGAGGCAATTGACAATCCACATATAAAATTTTCTAAGCCACCAGAAGGTAGTAACGTGTGTGTGTGTGTGTGTTAATGTTAATTTTTTTGGCATTTTTCATTTCAAAAAATTTATATGTATTTACAGGGTTATACTACTTGGTTGATTCGGGATATCCTAATGAATATGAATTTTTAGGTCCATATAGAGGTCAGAGATATTATTTGCAAGAATTTAGGAGGCGAGGACAACCACAAAACCGTGAAGAAATTTTCAACCTTGTGCACTCTTCATTACATTTTTCTGTTTTGGCTCGGTTTGGCTCAGTTTTTTTTAAGTTTTGGTTCGGTTTGGTTTTTTTGGTTTTTTGCTTATAAAACTGAAACCGAATCGAACCAGCTGGTTTTTTCAAAATTTTAATCGGTTTAATTGGTTTTTTTCGGTTATTTTTTTTTCTGATTTTCTCGGTTTAATCGGTTTTTTGCTCACCCCTAGATAGAATATACATTTAGAGATTGGAAAAAAAAGATGGTGAATCTTGCATAATATGTCATCCTTTAATTATAAGGCACAAGTTCAAATTATTATAGCATCCATGACAATTCATAATTATATTAGAACTTCAATGCAAGATGTGGCATTTATGGAGTTCGATCGTCATCCTGATTTTGTTCCCGATGATTTTCTAACTGATGTGGATCTATATTCACAAATCCAAAGACATCACAGGCCTTCGTGAGTGGATTACGTATGTGATGGGATTGCTGCAAGTTTAATGATACAATTATAAAATATTGTTCTAATATGTTTAGATCTCTTTGAAATAATTTATTGGTTGTAAGATTATTTTTTATGTAATTGGAAATTAACTTTATGAATCAAGTCCTTTTAGTTAATTATACTATAACATCAAATTAAACCATAATTTTTTCAATTTCAACTACAGTTTTAACCAAACATATATTTTTCTACAGTTTTAACCAAACATATATTTTTCTAAACCAACCTCAATTAAAAATATTTTTTATAAAAATAATTTTTTTTCAAATCACAACCACAACAGCTATCACAATACCAAACACACATTATTAATGTCTGTCTAATGCTTTCTCCTGTGAATTTTACACATATTCATAGCAAATCATTTGGCCAAACATGAAGTTTATAAAGAAACTGATTTGATTGCATGGTTATAGTCTTCTTTTATAGATTAATATTTTACGTACTTTATTTGTCTGTTTTTTTTAGTTAACATGGAAGTCAGTTAAATTTGTCTGATTCATGTTTAGTTTCCTGCTTTATCTATTGTTACTTTTCTTCTCCTGTTTAGCCTTGTTCTTGATGGCTAAATCATTTGATTAATAAAATTCTTGTTTTTCATAAAACACACACATTAAATGTTTTAAAATCAAATTTTAATGGAGTAACAATACGATTCTCATAAAAAACAAAAACGATATATTTTTTAAAGAGGTTTATCATAGGGAGCAAGCTCATAATATATCTATTATAATCCTTCTTTCTTTCTTTCTTTTTTTATGAAAATCACCTCTAATAAGGATAAAATCATAAGATGAGAGTTAAACACAATGTATTTGTTTCTTTTTTATAATACAAAATGTAATATTATTATGATATAAAGTGACAATATACACCATAATAATATTATTATGAAAATCACCTCTAATAAGATTTGTTTCTTTATAAGTCGTACTTATGAAAGCAAGTCACTGTTGAGCAAACCACCTACTAATTTCAATTTGATGGATTGAGTTTTACCTCTATCATGTATTCCAAGATTCATTGGATCTCTCGCTGGGGAAAAAAAAAAAAACTCATGATGCAGCTCTATGCCCTTACAGATTTCGTTGGAACAAGAAAAATCTATTAGATATAATGTGTTAGAAGAAATGCCCTTATGATCTCTTAATCGGAACCCTTTTTTATCCCTTGCTTGAGAGCAAATCTTATACTTCAATGTCTTACCATTGAGCAGTTAATTTGTCCCAAGAATTGGCTTGGCTATTGTAAGATATTTACAACACAGGCCTTTCGTTGTTTGGAGAACAAAAGGGGCCGAACCACCTCAGCCTCGAAAATTGCCCACAATCGACAGATCGCTGTACAAATCCTGCTAAATTAATACCGACTAGGGGTGGCTAGTTGTGAAAATATCAGTGTCATATTCACAGGGTTTAATCATGTATACGGCTCTTCTGCGAACGTGTAGTAACGCCAGTGTGCTTGTAACATGGAATTTGCACATGATTTTTGGTTTCACACGAACTGTAGTGGTTCAACTCGGAGAAAAGTAAAAAGTTGGAGTAAATGAAGTAAATGGTCAACAGTTAGGCACAGGCCCTTGTTAATCTACATATGTTAGGCCTCCCGCAAAAGGAAAACTCCCATCTCCAACGAACCAGAATGGAGAGATGAGAATCAGTTTTTGGTCCCATCCCACACCCCCTCACGTTTCTTGATCTCTCTCTCCCCCGCCACGGACCATTCCCAGGCTTCGGAAAAAGACATTATTCTTTTGTATTCACGTACATAAGCATCCCTCCTTCCTACGTATGGAAATTTTATTCCATGACCATTCAACTTCTTTTATACCTGTCTTTTCTCAAGATGAATTAAGCTCTCTCTTTTTAACAATGGTTCCACTCCCCCCCTCTATTTGTTCTTTTGTCGTTTACTTTCATTCGATTAGAGATTCAATATACCTCGAGCTACAGAAACAAGGGTGCCCTCTAGCCTTTCTCCCACTCCATCCCAAGATTTGTTTGAAAAGAAAAGACAAAAACCTCCAGTGAAAATGGATTCTGGGGCATTGTAAGATTTAAACATCTTTGATGGTTTTTACTTGCGATGATAATAAGAAGTGATTTTACCATCTATAGCATCTTCATCTCTTCATATGCACGTGCAAGTAATTACTAATTACATTAATTTAAGGAAACTTACATTAAGATTAAGTACACAGTTTCCATGATCGATTTACACTCCCCGGCCCGAACATCCTTTGTCTTCTTTATATATGATGCCCCCCCCAGATACGAATGCTAGCTGATCTATAATGTACAAATTCTGATAGCTTTTCGTTAAAAAATAGAAACTTTGTAAAGTCTTTTAATATTAGTATTCTCTCGAATACAAGGTTCCAATCCATCAGTCATTCTATCTCTCTCCTTTTCCCTTTCAAAAACAAAACAAAGATTCCCATCGTGAGGGGTTAACGAGAGACTTGGCTAAAGAAAATGCGAAGGATTCTTCTCAATCCGATAAAATGGTCCACATTAAATTGATGCTACATATGTCCCTAACGAAACCCTGATCCAAGATTTTAGTATTAGAGTTTTTTTTTTTTGGTTTAATTTGCTTTTTAAAGTAGTTTTTGAATTGTTTTTTCAGATTAATATTTATATTTTTTTTAATGCATTTGATGTGTTGATGTTAAAAATTAAAAAAAAAATATTATTTTAATTATATATTTACAATTGAAAACACTTTTGCCAGCATCACAATTACCGAACACAAACTTGCCTCTATAAATACCTTGCTATCCCATGACCAACTCCATCCCAAACTTACAAAACCTTGAACACACTCACATACACTTACATATAGAAACTCTCACTCCATCTTTATCCTCAGCAGCATTGGAAAATGTCTGGTGTTTGGGTTTTCAAGAATGGCGTGGTTCGGCTGGTGGAGAATCCAGGAGCTGAATCATTAGATGGAAGTCGGCAAGGGTCAAATACTAGGCGAAAAGTGCTAGTTCACACTCCAAGTAATGAGGTTATAACTTCTTATGCTGTTCTTGAGCGAAAGCTTTCTTCACTTGGGTGGGAAAGGTACTATGATGACCCGGATCTCCTACAATTCCACATAAGATCCACAGTCCATCTCATCTCTCTCCCTAAGGATTTTAACAAGTTCAAGTCCATGCACATGTATGATATTGTCGTCAAAAACCGCAATATGTTTGAAGTGAGGGATATGTAGTGCGTTAAGTACTCATATATAGCCCTTTAATTATTCATGTTTGTCTGCATTTTAGTCTTTAATTTGTGTCCTTTTTTTCTTTTTTCTTTGTCGATCGTTTTGGTTTTGTTTATGTATTGTTGTATCGTAGCTCTTCTCTAATTTGGGGATATATATATATATATATATATATATGAGTGTTTAATTCTTAATCATATATAAGCTGTGAGTGCTGAGGTAGGGAATTAGCTAATGTATTGTACGTGATTAAGTGCTTGAAATTTGGTCTTGATTATTGAGTCTGTGTCAACTTCGTGACTTAAATTAACTTATGATCTACAATTTCTTTTGGGAATGGAAAGTGGCTTTCTTTTTTAATTAACTCGTCTTCTAATTTATTTATTTTCCAATGTTACAAGTATATATGCAAAACAAACTATCCCCATTTCTATATAGGATCTGTCGGTGAGTTCATTTTTCTTGATGGCATTGAAATATATATATATATATATATATATATTGTCATGAACAAGTTCACTGACCAGAAAAATTGAAGGCTTAATGTTATTACGTATCTTTTTGGAATGCAATGTCAAATGTGGCTGCGGTTTTTGCCTTTTCCGTGTAAATTATGAGAGAGATGTGAAGCTATAGCCAAAAACTCTCTTGCTTAATTACCTTGCAACAACGTAAAGTGATGCCATCTCTTTTGGGAGCAAGTGGTGAGGACCATCACATCCAATTTGCATGGAAGTCTCAGTGGAGCAGTACCGATGGAATTCCAAATGCCCACATTGCACTCTATAATTAATTTTACGAAACTTGTAAAGACTAGAGAGGATCCATTGAATTTGGACAAGCTTTCTCCGGGAATGAGACAAACGTGCATCTTAATTATCAAGTCATTCCTATCAGTTCAGTTCGAAACGTATAGCAATTAAAGTTTAACCTCGCGGGTCAACTGGTTCACTCGACTCGATATAGGATACAAGTTTAGTTTCATAATAAATAAAATTCAGTTAAAAACTCGGATTAACCAACGACCCAATTAAGAGCCTGTTAATGGGTTTTTTAAGAGAAAATTTAAATTAATTATGATGAACCCGGTTAACATACCCAACTCCTGACACGTGACTTTTTCCTTATTATGTTTAAGAACCTTACTTAAAGTAGAGGATAAATCAAGTAACATCTCCATTTCAAATTCTTTTCTTACAAGTTTACAACTCTACTTAAAGTAGAATCATCTTGTCACGAATGAGACAAACATTAGGTTCTGTTGGCTTGAAGTAGCAAGTTTGTATGTGGCGAAATTTTACTCAAAATAGATGTTTGGCCACAAAATAGAAAATGACAATTTTACATATAATTTACAATTGGATATATAAAAAATGAGAGGTGACATTACTAATACCAGCCCATGCCCTCCCAAAAGAGGAGGTTTTTCTCGTAGGGGCCAGCTGGAGAACAACTTGCAAGCTCTCATCCTATGAAACAAAAGATGCCACGAGCACCATATTCCCAATTAGCAGCCATGGATTTTGCAAAAAGTCCTAAGTAAATATTGATCCAATTGTTTGACTAACAAGTAAGGAAAACGATGAGAGTTAATCCATCAAAGTTGAAAGCATGAAAAATAAAAATAAAAATAAAATTGAAAGGATACGAGTCGAAGGATTGAAGGGATCCCTTCACTTCTTCAATTTTTATTTTTTTTTAAGATCCATACCTTATATCAAATGACAAGTACATTCGATCCCTCCTCTCCTATCTGTCCTTCTTTCAATTCCTCTTGACAAATACTTTCTTCATCATGCATACATATTAATTGATATACGTACGGCCTCAATGTGTATGAAGACATCAATAAGTAAATCGTAACATTGTTTAAAATGAAATGTGAGTTAATCGTGTAGATTAGCCTATTTTCGTACCACTTTTGTTTCCACTCTTTTGCTCACGGAAACATTCCCATCGGAACAAGCAGCGAGCAAGCTAGCAAGAATGCATAAATCCAACGTTTTTGTGTTTTGGCTAAGCCGTGAATGAATCACTCCAAATTGCCCGCATGTGCTTTTAAGCTTCAGAGATCTCTGAAACGGCTAAACCCTAATTTACTACAACCTCACATGCCTTGAGTTGTTACTTTTTCCATGGAAGTCATGAGGGTCACACCCCCATTCCTTGTTTGAATTGGCTTTGCAATGCACTTTTAACGGAGTAGTCAGTTTCCTTTGCTTGGCTTTTCTTGCTCTCGTTAAAAGAGAGATCAGATTAAGCAAAGGAACTCATAAAAGGGGGAGTGAGAGAAGAGAAAGCTGCTAATTTTATCCTGCATGGCTACGCCTAGTCTAAACGAAGGGAAGATCCTATCCACAAAGAATGAATCATATTAATGAAACAAATCATTAACCAGTTTTGCATTTTATTTTATTATCCCGTATGCAACTATTAATACCTAAATCATTGACTCGTTAGATTATTCGTCATATTATTAATGAGGCATTGTATAAGATTTAACAGTTAATATATATCATAACCGAAACCTTGTAATCAATCCTACATAACATCATTTTATTTTTCAATAATATATCATGATCATAAATCAAATTTTCAATTAATCATATGGCACAATGGAACCATCTTACCAAATCAATTATCCTAGACATCAATCAATTGATGCCCTTAGCCCATTCGCGAGTCATTAGTTTTAATAGCCTATCATCAGTCACTAGTGTCTCCACATATATATTCCTGCATTTACACAACAACTGCATATATAATAAAATCACTTTATTAATCAGGAATTTGATACTTTATTCATAACACACAAATTTCACTTTGAGGCAACAACTATCACATTATATCTTAGTTATACTTTCATTAATCTGATAGTTAGTACACCGATGCCTCTAGCTCTATTTAGGGAAGCTAGTTGATCACTTTTTTTCCTTGTTATACACAATCATATATATATATATATATATATATATATATATATATATATATAAACACATTTAAAGAAATGACAATGAACTAACTCTTACAGATTTTACAAAATAAAAAGATTAAGGTGCAAGGCACCTACCATAGATTTGTGTGTGTACTTCGTTGTCTTATCTCTACAAACTCTCTCCTATACCACAACAAGATTCAATTTCACAATCAATAACTCTTGTTCATACTAAAATTCCATCTACAAGTATTCATTTATCTTAAAATCACACATGCATACACATATGCATATTCATTAATTCATATGTTTTTTATTTTCATTCTCATAATCCTTTATTCAAAGTTATATATCAAGGATAACTTCTCAAGCAAAATTATTGTTATTTACTCAAATAAATGAAACTCACATATTCTGAACATTGTTTAATGTTTCTTTCATAACTCAACCTTTAGAAATTATATTTAGATGTGGTTTAATCCTTTCGAAAGCATAAACACACATCTTTAGTTGTTAAGAAGGAAGAGATATCAAATTCAATTATTAGTATACCCTAAATTATTCATTTCACACCCATATACAATTTGTTTATTGAGTTATTGCATGACTTGTTTGTGTTTTTAGGTCCCTAGCTGGAGTTTTGTAGCTCTAAATCAAGCAAGGTTAATTTCTAATGAAAATTAAAATCTTTGAGCACAAATTTCATGAAGGAACATTTCCAAAATTATGTCATTATCTAGTCTCAAATCTATCTAAATCAAGAAAATTTTGTCATGTGGTATACAACCTAACCCTTCTTTAGTATTTCATCCATATCTGGAGTTCCATAACTCTAAATAAATTAAAACTTGTTTAAACTGAAATTTAACATATTTTTTTACAACTTTAATGCAGGAGAAAGTTTCAAAGTTTATCAATATCAAGTCCCAAACCCAACCAGAAGTCAAACAACAAATCTGTCCAGTAGGATTTAGTTCGGTTTGGGCCTTTACTTAGTGTTTAGCTTATATCTAAAATTATATAATTCTGATTTAATTAAGTAAAAATTCATTTTAAATATAACATTCATATATACAACTTTAATAAATAAACTAACTCCAAACTCCATCATTTTCAAGTTTAAAATTGACAATTACAGTGGCATCAGAAATCTATCTAGGAGTTAGTTCAGTTTAGATATTTTCTCGATTTGTATCTCATATCTAGAGTTATATCACTTCAAATTAATCAAGACCAATTTCATTTAAAAAACAACATCCATATCTATAACTTTCCTGAAGAAACCAGCTCTAATTTCTATTGGTTTAAAGTTTTAACTTTGATATATATATAGGCTATTGAAACAAACCTTATTTTTATCAAACTTTGGGCTGTCATAATATCCCCCTTTTCTTCTATTTGGGCCGTTGAAAAAACCTTCTTCCACACCTCATTCCACCATCAATCAAAGTGACTTTCCTAACCTAACTTTTACCAACTTTAATCAAAATTTAGAATTCATTCCTTCTTTTTAGCCTCTATTTAGTCATGTTAATTCTTAACACTAACATATAATTATACTTAATAAGTTAACCATTTTTCATGCCATTTGTTTCAACAATTTCATTCTATATATTCTAACATTTTCTACCAAGAAGTTCCATAATCTTTCCCACCCATTATTGTTAAACACATTCATATAAAAACAAAACTCCTAATCAATTAAAGTAATTGTATAACCATAAATTATTTATCTCATTAGGGTCTCCATAATTCGATCTTCGATTACTCATAAATTCCTCCTTAAACATATTCATCCAACTCAATTTATAAATCTTAACCCATTAATACAATCCTTCAACATTTGTAAATATATTCAAATTCATAATATACTAGCAAGAAAATCAATTGAAATTTGATAATTTATTTAATCTAAATCTAATCATCATCAACACACCATTATATACTAAATATATGCAAAACTTAAACACTCACTCTAGTTCCATAATTCTCCTTTTTTTATCTATTTTTGGCTACCTGCTCTCTAAAATCTTTTAATCTCCCATAATTTTATTTTTCTTTAATAACACCATCTAACCCATCATCATAATCATTTATCACAAGAAACACATCTAATTTACATAATTTCAATAATTCCATAAACCCTAGCTTCCTCACAATTTAGGAGTTTCCATGCTCACTCTAAAAACATAATTAAACATGAAATTCTTGTATAAAAATAACTTACATATATGTTTTGAACCCAAATCATATGTCATTGCATTAACCAATTTACTATTCACCTTTTTCCTTCTTAAGATTCTTCACTTTCTCTCATTGAAACCTCACTTTAAATTACCATCTCGCTTGCTCTCTCTTACTTCATTTGTTTCTTTAAGTATTTTTAGTTATAATCACTCATTAACTCCTCACTTCCATGTTTTTTCCTTGAATTTTCTCTACTCCTCTCATTTTTTTTCCTTTTTTTTGTAGTAGACCCGTCAATTGTAAATAAGAGAAAGAAATTTTTCAATATATTTATGAAAATACCATTATTAAGTCTACATGGTATTATTTCTTTAATATTTTGTTCGACTACTATCTGAAAGTTTTATCCAAGTTTGAACATGCCAAGAGGTTACTCATAAACTTTCAGCCCGATCCAACAATCAAATCGAGAGTTATGCTCAATATCATAAAACTTGTTGGGAGTTGATTTACGCAAAATTCTAATTTTTCTTGTTTAATCCTTACATAAATCACTACCAGAAATTCGCTAAATACCAATGGATTTACCGACGGAATATTTCTGTCGGCAATTTGAGGTCGAAATTACCGATAGACACTTTTCTGTCTGTAATTCAGTCGGTAACTACCGACGGACCATTTTCTGTCCATAATTCAGTCAGTAACTACCGATAGAAATTTTCTTCGGTAGTTACTGACTGAATTACGGATGAAAAGTTTCTGAATTAAAAAAAAAAGTGGGTCGCTGACGTGGAGGTTTTGGCGAGTTATTTGCCGACAGAATCATCGACGGATTCAAAAAGACAGCCCGTGCAGTGCCCGTGCAGTGACGTGACCGATTCGCCGTTTAAATTGCCGACTGACTCACCGAGGGATTTGAAATGGCAGATCCGTACGGTGACGTGTCTATGTTTCTGTTAGAATCACAAACATAAGCACCGACGGAAACTCCATCGGTGAAACCGTCGGAAAAAGTTAATATATGTCAGGTCTGCCGACCCTCTCCTCCCCTATTTCTCCTTCTTCTTCCTAATCCCAACTCTCCCCATCTGCAATTAAACAACCCGCCCCCCCCCCCCCCCCCAAAAAAAATCTTCCTCATATCAGCACAAGTTATATTTCTTGAAGTTTTGTGGTCACAGCATCCGTGTTCTAATTTACCGACGGATTTTATCAATTTTTGTAAGTAATTCTATCTTTTTAAATTTTAATATTTAATAAAATGTCAATTTTATTGTTTTTTTAGTATATGTATTTTGTTAGTAGATGTACATGTTTTATTGTTATTTCTTAAACAAACTTGTAGTATATGAATGTATACTTTTATACCTGTTATGGTTTGTTTTAGATTTTGTAAGATTGTATTTGTTTGTAAATTGTTAAAACTTTATGGAACTACCGAATTACATGTGCTATTTTAAAATAATTAATAGCTTGCTTAATGGGTCCGTTTAAAGTTTTATCAATGTTATTGCGGAGTGGTAATTTCTGTAAATTTATATATTTTAATTCGTATGGACGTTGATTAATGATAATGAATATTTAATATTTATGAGAAGTTGTGATTGGTTTGTTGGATAATCTCGAGGTAAAGTAATATTTTTGCAAGTTTATTTACCTAACTTTGTTAATTAATACATGATGTCATCATAATTTTATAGAGGTTCGATATAAGTCATGGATGATCGTTCATGGATGTATCGAGAATCACCCCAAGGATTGCGGAGGATGGATTATTGTAACGGGGTTCAGGGTTTTATTAATTTCACAACATCCATTCCCAGAAATTTTACTTGGAGGCGTATTAGGTGTTCATGCAGGAAGTGTGAAAATAAAAAGTATATGCATCCGATGTTGTAATGATGCATCTTCTACACAAAGGGTTTATAGAGAATTATCAGTGTTGGTATGCACATGGAGAAGTATTTGTTAGCAAGAGTGAGAGGAGAATGGAAGAAACAGTGGTTGGGTCTACTTCTAGTGCTAGCAACGTGCATGAAGCGGCAAATGACAACACTAATCTTTACAGAAATATGGTTATGGATGCAATGAGAATGAATCAAGGTAATGACAGTCAATGTCCAATCGTAGAAGAAGAACCTAATGCGAGATGCAGCTAGGTTTTTTTATTTGTTGAAAGATTCGACGAACCATTATGGGATGGTTGCACGAACCACGTAAATTATCGGCCGTAGCACGGTGTTCACCATCAAGTCGATCACGGGTTGAGTGAGGCCGGGTAAGACAAGATTATTGAATGGGCAAGAAGCATTTTACCTGAAGGGAACAAGCTGAAAGAGAACTTCTATGCTACGAAGTCCATGATGAAACCCCTCGGTTTAGGATACCGAAAAATTAACATGTGCCCTAACTTCTGCATGTTATACTACCTTGAAAATGCTGAGATGACCGAGTGCATGACATGCGGGCATTACCGTTACAAACCTAGAACTTGCAGGGGAAAGAGTCTAGTGGCATATAAAAAACTTAGATACTTCCCGATCACACCTAGACTTGCAGAGGTTATTCATGTCACCAAGGACTACGAGCACATGACATGGCACCAAGCACACCATGCGGTTGATGGAGTGATGGTTCATCCTTCGACGGCGAGCGTGGAAACGCTTTAACGGTGTTCATCCTCACTTTTCAACCGAATTAAGGAATGTGCATCTTGGGTTGTGTACGGACGGATTCAACCCATTTGGGTCATTTGCTTGCTCCTTATTCTTGTTGGCCGGTCATACTCATAGTTTATAACTTGCCACCGGGAATGTGTATGAGGCTGGAGTTCATGTTTTTATCTACTGTCATACCCGGTCCAAGCAGCCCGGGGTGGAATATAGATGTTTGTCTTCGACCGTTGATTGATGAGTTGGTGCAGTTGTGGTCCTCCGGAGTTCTGACTTATGATATATCAAGGAAATAAAATTTCCTTATGAGGGCGGCATTGATGTGGACTATCAATGATTTTCTAGCTTATGGAATGCTTTCTGGTTGGAGCACGCATGGGAAACTCGCATGTCCATACCGCATGGAAAACAACAAGGCATTCACGCTAGCAAATGGAGGTAAAACTTCTTTTTTTGAATGTCACCGTCGCTTCTTGCCACTTCATCACAGGTACAAAAGGAACAGAAAAGATTTTTTTTGTTGATAGAGTTGAAAAAGATGTTGCATCCCCGCGTCTTTCTGGTGAAGAATTGCATGATGTTGTTCAGAGTGTGGTGACATTGTGTTTGGCCTTCAATCAGGTAAGCAAAAGTTTCTTAGTTTTGGTTTGACCCATAATTGGGTAAAGCGAAGTATCTTTTTTTAACTTCCTTATTGGAAGACCAATCTGCTTTGCCATAACCTTGACGTCATGCATATCGAAAAGAAAATGTTTGAGAACATTTTCAACACCGTCATGGATGTGAAGGGGAAGACAAAGGACAACATCAAGGCTAGATTGGATATAGCTTTATACTGTAACCGTAAAAATATGGAGTTGGTTTATGATGAGTCACGGGTCGCAAAACCAAGAGCAAGCTTCGTGTTGGAGAAAAGCGCACAACTGCTAATCTACAAATGACTTAAGAGTCTCCGTTTTCCAGATGGACATGCATCGAACATATCAAGGCTGGTTAATATAGAGGACTGCAGATTGTATGGAATGAAGAGTCATGATCGCCACGTGTTTATGCAAACACTCGTCCCATTAGCTTTTCGTGATTTGTTGCCAAAGGGAATATGGGATGCACTCACGGAGATCGGTCATTTCTTCGAGAGATATATGCTCCAGCAAGTTGAATGTTGATCACATTGAGAGGCTTCAAACGAATATCGTCGAGACACTATGCAAACTTGAGATGATATTCCCTCAATCATTTTTTGACTCAATGGAGCATCTCCCTATACATCTACCATTCGAGGCAAAAGCTGGAGGACCAGTCCAATATAGATGGATGTACCCATTCGAACGGTTAGATATTATAGTTGCAATGTAATTCATATATAAAAGTATTTTATATGTTTTTCTTAATTGAAAATACTTGATTAATATTTCAATGCAGGTACTTGTTTAATCTCAAGAAAAAGGTTAAGAACAAGGTGCATGTTGAGGCTTCGATATGTGAGGCCTATATTGTTGAGGAGATCTTAACATTTATCTCGTACTATTTTGAACCTCATTTGAGAACGAGAATCAATCGCGTTCCACGGCATGATGATGGCGGTGAAGTGCCTTCCAGTGGGAACTTGTCAATATTCTCCAATACTTGGACGACCCACACCTAAAAATGCCATAAGAGGAAGATATTTGTCGAAAATAGAGTTCAAACAAGCACACAACTATGTTCTATTTAACTGTGATGAGTCGAGACCTTTTATTCGATAAGTTTATACTAATTAAAATTTATTAGTAATATACTGTTAATTATATATTGTAATATCATACACTCATTATCACTTGCGGGCAACATCATCAATATTTGCTTTCCAATACCTCACAGTGACCGAATCCCGAGATCTTTCAATTACAAGATGAGCGGTTTTGCCACGTGGTTGAGAACACATGTAAGCACTATCACAAACTCATTCTAACTTGTAAAATTACTGTACATATGCATGTCATTACGAGATTCTCGTGCATTTACCTTTTTATTGATGTACATTACATACAAGGTTTATCAAATGGGAATGAGTGCACCTAAGTCATTGTCTTCACTAAGCCTGGGGCCCGAAAGAAAATGTAAGTGCTACAACGGGTATTTTGTCAATGGATATGTTTTCCATACTTGAAGAATACGGGCAAGGAAGAAAGACATACAACAACGGTGTTTGTGTTAAGGGATCCACTAGTAGTGAGTTAGAAGTTGACTACTATGGTAGATTATAAGAGATTGTCGAACCGCAATATCATAACGAGCGAAATATAGTGTTTTTATTCAAATGCTATTGGTATGACACGACCGACGAGAGGAATCGAGTTGATCTGCACTATGGTCCGGTTGAAATCAACTCAAAAGCTAGATTCCGCAACATAAACGATGTCTTTGTTTTCGCAAAGCAATGTCAACAAGTTTATTACACATACACCCCTTCATTTAAAAAGGATCGATCAAGAGTAGATTGGTTGTTTGTTTTAAAAATGAAACCCCGGGGTCGTGTCGAGGTTGTTCAGGATGAGAACAAAGACACAAGTGTGCGAGATGAAGTCTTTCAAGTTAGTGAGGTGGTTGAACTATATCGAGTTGCTCCTTCGATTGAATTGGAAGAAAATTCAAATTTTCGTGTTTTCGATGATAGTCTTGTTGATGTTGACGCAGAGGAGTTGAATTTTGTTTTGAGCTCTAGCGGACAAGCAAATATCGATAAAGAAGATCATATTCATATTGAAGATTGCGATGAAGGTGATGACAATTCAATTGATGACGAAGAAGAAGAAAATTCTGACTAACTACCAAAATGAAGCCCTATATAAAACCCTTTTTTTCATGTAATTTAGATTATGGATGATATATTTTGAAACACAAAATATTTATTACTTGATATAATTAGTTGAAATACCACAATTACGAAATAATTACTTGAAATCATTATTGATCATGGATGATATATTTTGTAACACGAAATAATTACTTGAAATGCCACTACATCACCGACGGCTTAAGTCCGTCGGCATTTCACAGAGAGTTTAGAAAATAATTACTTGAAATGTCATCACATCACCGACGGCCACACCGACAGCCTTAAGTCCGTTGGCATTTCACAGAGAGTTCGAAAATAATTACTTGAAATGCCACCACATCATCGACGGCCTTAAGTCCGTCGGCATTTCACAGAGAGTTTGAAAATAATTACTTGAAATGCCACCACATCACCGACGGCCACCCGACGGACTTAAGTCCGTCGGCATTTCACAGAGAGTTTGAAAATAATTACTTGAAATGCCACCATATCCCCGACGGCCGTAAGTCCGTCGGCATTTCACAGAGTTCGAAAAAAATTACTTCAAATGCCACCACATCATCGACGGCCTTAAGTCCATCGGCATTTCACAGAGAGTTCGAAAATAATTACTTGAAATGCCACCACATCACCGACGGCTACACCGACGCATTTCTATCCGTTGGTAAGTTGTCGGCGGGTCAATTTTACCGACAAACTTCCTGACGAACCGCATGAATTTCAAAGGGTTGTGCATTAAATGCACCTCTGACCGCATCATATTGCCAATGGAATTAATGACAAACTACGAAAAATATGGAGGGTCATTAAAAATTTTGGTGCGAAATTCAAAATTTACTGACGGATTTTTGACACTTCACCGACGGAATAAATTAAAATAATAATTAATTTTATATTCATCGGTGAATCCGTCGGTAAAACTGCCATATAAGTTCAAGTGACCACCCGTTCAGTTCATTTTTTCTTCTCCTTCGTTTCTCACCTTAAGATTTTGATTTTTTTCCTCTCCATTCTTCAAAGCTTTCACCTCCAATCTCTAGCAAGTTTTCTTCATCATCTTCATCGGTTTAAAAGGTTAGTGTTTCCTCTATTTCATTTTACTTTAATGGTTTTTTTTGCTATTTTTTTTGTTTTTGTGTATTTTTTGTAATGTAGATAAAGTCTATAGTTTTTTTTGCATAATTCATTGCTAAAGTCTATAGTTTTTTTTTTGAATTTATTGAATATTTTTTATTGTTGTATTGGCATAATTATTATTAGTTAATTTATTGAATATTTCTTGTTAATGTTGAATTTACCATAGAATTAGTAATTGAATATGTTGGAATAATTATTAATTTTACTTTATTATTGCATGATTTGTGTTTAATTTTTTCCATTTATTTTGATTGTTATTCTAGAGTTTTTTTTTAATTTATTGTTTTGTTGTATTGGCATAATTATTGAATAATTTGTTGAATTGTAATTCTTAATGTTGAATTTACCTTAGAATTAGTAATTGAATATGTTGGAATAATTATTAGTTTTACTCTATTATTGCATGCTTTGTGTTTAATTTTTTCCATTTATTTTGATTGTTATTCTAGAGTTTTTTTTTTAATTTATTGTTTTGTTGTATTGGCATAATTATTGAATAATTACTTGAATTCTAATTCTTAATGTTGAATTTACCTTAGGATTAGTAATTGAATATGTTGGAATAATTAGTATAGATTGGGTAAATTGGTTGTGGCTATTGTTAATATGTGCAGGTTTGTGGATTTGGGTAGTATCCCAGGTATAGGGGAGGTACTTGTCGAATTTTTTTTTTACATTTGAATTTAATTATATAATTATTTGTATCAAATTGTGTAGATGCGTAAAACGAAAACCAGAGCTAGTCGCTCAAGTGTGGTCGCATCTAGTTCGTCTAGCAGCGAGGATGATATTTCTTTAGGTGCCGCTGAAGAAGAGGCACCTACACCACCTGTGCCGTCAACCGATGCTCCCTCTTCCAGCGGTACTTCACAACACAGAGGCGGCATGCCTTCGCAGCGGAATCAATTTACCCGTAAGTACAAGGCACAGTGGAAGGACGACCTTTCAATGTAAGGTTGTTAAGGTTTTAGTTTTTTTTTTAAAATTACAACATAGTTTATGAATTAATCACTATTGAATTTATTTCATTTATTTTCAGGTTCACAAACATTGAAGCCTCCCGAGTTATATCATCGGCGTTTAAATCGTCGATGGAGATTCTATTGTTTCAATGGAGTCGAGATATCCAAGCATCTTGAATGGATGCCTCAAATCAATGCATGGTTTGACAGATTTCGGGTTGGTGTTAATTTATAATTTTCAGCTTATTTCTAATAAATTATTAATATAATTGTAAATAAATTATTGTTTTTATTTAAACTTGTTTATTTATACACAACACAAATTCTCTTTGGGACGGTGAGCATAACACTCTTGTTGTGAGGAGGGTGTGGGAAAATCACGCGGCAACTAGGTAAGATCAAAAACAATACAGGATTTTTTTAGACAAAAATTTATGTTTCGAAATGTAATTTTTGGTTGCGTGAAGTAGGTTGCGTGATTTTTGGTATGAAGCACAAAGAAAGGCAAAAAAACAGCGAGGGATAGGGGTTTCCAAGGTTGGAACGATGTTGCGGTTTGGAGGGATTTCAAACCGATATACATCCCGGAAGATATATGGTCGCACTATCTTGAGCACATGACGTCTGAGCGGTTCACACGACGCTCACAGTCAGGTGCTGGCAACCATAATCGGCCAATTAATGGCGGGGTGACAACGCACACTGGCGGCTCCGTTCCGTTTGCTGCAAATACAAAACGGATGGTAAGATTAATTTAAATGAAATATATCTTTAAATTCAGTTGTTGTTAATATATCTTTTTTCATTATAGGTTGCGTCTCTTGGACGTGAGCAGAGCCCGATGGAGCTGTTTATGGAGACGCACGTGTGGAGTCAAGACCGCCAGAATGGGGCGCAATAGTTTGTTTATAACCGTGCTCAACATTTCATGGTATGTTTGTTCAACCATTTTATTTTGTAAGTTATTATGTTTATTGTATTGAATATGATGATTATTTTTTATTTTATTTTTAGGAGACCTATAATAATCGGTTGAGGGAGAGATACAGGGACGATACTTTGACCCATCCGGAATTCGATCCGGATTTGTGGATGGTGGTTGGCTCGTCAGGTGGACCCGATAAAAATCGGGTTTACGGCCTCTCCAACACTATGGCCGACAACTTGCGGTCGACCCGTAGTGTTTCAACCGTTGGGAGCTCCCAATCTAAGAAGTTCGTGGCCTTGCAGCAACACACGACTCAGCTCACCGAGAAATACGATAACCTAAAAGCGAGTACGCACAACTCAAAGCGTCTCATGCACAACAAAGAGCGGAACAAAGAGCGGAGTCTGAGCAACTCAAGGCATCTCAAGCACAAAAAAAAGCGGAGTATGAAGCGGCTCATGAACAACAAAAAGCGGCTTATGAACAGTTTCGCGAAATGATTATGAACATGGCAAATAGTGGAACATCTGCGCCTAATCTTTTTTGGCCGCATAACCACCAGCCTCCTCCAGGATCTCCTCCTCCTCCTCCAGCTCCACCTTTATATTAATTTGTAATCAATATTATTTATCTTTAAAACTTCATTTAATATTTTTGTTGAAACATATTCAGTTTGTAATGAATATTATTTAACTTTGTTTTTTTTTACGTTTAATATAAATTTTATTTGCATAATTGGTTTGTATTACAATTAATTTATATAGTTTTATATTATATATCCTAAATAATTTTTTAAAAACAAATTAAGAAAAAAAACAATTACCAAGGATTTTCCCGACGGATGAATTCGGTCGGTATTTTAAACACTCCCGACAGACTTACCGATGGAATTAATCCGTCGGCATTTAATAGTAGTTCCACCAGTACCGACGAATTTACAGACGAACAGTATTTCATACACTCACCGACGTAGTTCCCGACGGATAGTGTCCGTCGGTAAATTACAATATCACCGAAGGAATGAAAATCTGTCGGTATATTTCAAGCGGGAATCTTTTTTTTTGGCACGCAAATTCCATCTGTAAAACCATCGGTAAATTGTTTTTTTGTTGTTCCGACCGATATAGCAACGGAAGGGGAAATCACCGACGAAGGTAAAGCCGACGAACGTAATCCGTCGGCGATGACGTCGATAAAAAAATCACCGACGAACTTTTAATCACACACCGACGGAATTGGTCCGTCCGTAAAACTGTAAAATCTTGTAGTGAATCATATCAATTATTCTTCTAGAATCTTGGGGCCATTTTACCAATTTTTTTAAATATAATTCTTTTATTCCATTTTTTATTTCTTTATGTGGCTTATTATTGTTTCATAGTAACATTACTGATTTTTTTTAACTGATATTTGTTCCATCATTGTTGCCCTTTTTCTTTGTATTATATTTTCTTATAGATTACCATTTATTACCACACTAATTTCTTGGGATAATTTCATCATTTTCCTTATTCTTTATTACCCATCGAAACTCATTACTGATTACGCTAATGTTATGAATTTTAAGTTAAAAATCAAAATCCTTATTTTTAACTTAAAAATTTAGCAAGCACAACCAGGTGAATGTCCTGTTTTTCGATATTAAATATCTTGATCTATATATGTGTTTTAATTTTTCAAGTTCTATTTTTAGGTATCGTTAATGAATTTTTATTTATTTACATATATAGTTCTTGATTTATTTCATTATATGTATGCATAAATGTTTTTATTTAAACTTAATTTTTTTAAATATAGAAATGGGTTGAGAAAACCAGTATATATAATTATTTAAAAATAAATAAAAATATATAACCCTGAATAAATTACGGTCAGATAGGTCATATAACTATTTTCAAAACTAATGCCAAACGTTTTCCCTTTCTGTGTATGAACCAAGAAGATCATAGCACCAAGCAACGCAATTAGTCAAATTAGTTTTGATAGACCTATGGGACAAGCAATTCAGACCTATATCTCCACCTATATGTGGCTTATAAATTATTTTCATGGTAGTTGTTATATTTTTGTGAAAGGAAGAAGTAGAATTATTGATATACCCAATAATTAGTCGCATGTCCCACATTGCAAGGGTGATAGGCTTTGATTTTTCGATTATTCATATATAATCAAATGTTTAATGATTTAACTATATTATTATAAATTTATTTTTGTGCTGTCATATTTATTATAATTATGTTTATTAGTATTATTTGTATTGTGTTTAAACAGTAATAGTATTAGGTCTCTTCTTATTAAAACTATTTAAACCAAAAGTTGTATAATTTTATTATTTTTCCAACCCGGTATCAATGATAAATTTTTAAAAGAAATTAATGAAATTTAAAATATATAGAATATATCAATTTAAATGCTTAAGCACTATCAATTTTTAAAATAAATATCACTTGTTTCATAATTATATTAAGAAAAGTGATTTAATTAAAAAATAATAAGGATTCAAAGGATATGTAATTCAACTTCTACAACATCATAAACTTATGAACAATCTGATAGATCTTGATGTGCATTGATATCAAGTACATGCATCTTAAACCAAATCTTATAATTGGTATAACTAAAAATAGTTTATAATTAACCTGTACAAAAAAATTCTATTTAAGAAATTTTTTTTATATTTTCTAACTTGGTATCAATGTTTTAATTTTTATTTTCTTTTTTACTTACATATGTGACGAGATAAACTTAATGTATTTTTTATTAATTAGAAAAGAATTATTGATCAAGATTTAAATATATTGATACATGACCATAAAATATACTTTATGACTTAAATTGTCGCTACCGATTTCTAAATCGGCAACAACTTAAATCGCACAGACGATTTCAGCGTACGCAGAACTGGGTTACGTTGATGATTTTTGGGTCGACATCGACTCAATTTTTATCAACGATTTCTGAGTCAACAGTAGCCTATGTGTGCTAACGAATTCAGCGTCAGCCATAGAACTGGGTTATGTGATAATTTCTGGGTTGGCAGCGACTCAGTTTTCGTCAACGATTTATAAAGTCCGTAGTAGCTTATGCACGTTGACGATTCCAGCATTAGTCGTAGAATTGGGTTACGTTGATGATTTCTAGGTTGGTAGTGACTTAGTTTTCGTCAACAATTTCTGAGTTAACAGCTAAGTACCCTGGTGATTTCTTGCATCAGCAATAAGACTGGATTTCGTTAATGCTTTTAGCGTCAGCGATGACATAGTTTTTACTGTCAAATTATGTGTCGCCAGCAAATCTATTTTTGCTAACAAATTATGTGTTCCTAGGGAACCTGTTTTTGTTGACAGGTTCGCTGATGATTATGCATCCCTAGTGAACCAGTTTTCTCTGATGATTTTATGTTACCAACAAACTAGTTTTCATTGATGACTTTCTACAACAACGGCGGCCTAGTTTCATTTACGAGTTCCATATCAGAAATGACTAAATTGTTACAATGATTTCATCATCGATCTGACCTAATTCATTATGAAACTCGTGGATTAGATGCTAGGACGTCCGTGAGTAGCCCACGTTTAAGATAAAGAGAAGTGTCTTGATATAATGATGTTCGTTGTATGATTGCATAATGTGTGAAACACATGAATATGAACACGTGTATTCTTGAAATATGCATGATGATGCGTTATGTGAGTACTGAATGCAAACATGCTGATTCTGATCATTTGATGTGTCAGGTGGTGCGATTGGAATATGACCTTCAACCAAATAATAAAATGATGAGTAGAGTATCGTCCCACGAGAATTTATAAAAATTACTAATAATTACCAAAATCTTTTAAATTATGATCTATTTGAGAAATCGAATGAGATAGTTTACGAAACAAAAATTAATGATTAAAAAACAAACAACCAATTAATTAAATATTATTGAATTCAATTCTATTGGTTCTAAGATTTCCTTACCATAACTATTCCTATGTGAACTTCCTCAATTGAATTAATTATTTCTAGCGTTGATAATCAAGTTTTTCTAATTTAAATACTAATTTCTCTCGAGTATCAATGAATTATTTCGACAAGCAAAATTCATGGTTTCTACGAAATTTCTAAACTTGTCAAAATTTATTAAGCACTGTAAAACCTTTAATGGTTACAAAAGTTCCTAGGATATCTCTATCCTATAGATTTCTTAAGGTATTTCAAACAATGACTAAAACAATTATCACTTCTCAATCTCCAATTGAATTCCAAATCATGCAGATGTTGGCCAAATATACACAAGCATTAAACATATAATGAAATCCTCAAACACTAATGTAATAATTCAATCAAATAAATTGTTCACATATTCATAGTGAGGTTACATCAAAAATCCAAAATAAAAGTTTACTCCATAGTTAAATTAAAGAGAAACAAACTTGATACGATGAACATCACTCAAAAACAGAGAATAATAGTAGAATAGATAGATGTCCTCCAATCTTTTCTGATTTTCATCCCCTATTTGTCTATGTTTTTGTCTCTTTTTTATGTCGCCTCCTCTCTTTTTTTGGGGTATTATGTGGCTTCTCTATGTCTCTATGTGCCCTGTTTAACCCCTTTTTTTCTCTTTTATATTCTAGTTTTTTTACCCCTAGATGGAAAGAAGAAAATTTCCTTTCTCTGTTTCGTATTCCTTTCCTATTTAGGTATTGTAGGCTAGATTTGAGGCACGAAACGTGCGAATTCAAAGATCTCTATTTCTGAAGAAATTGTAGACATTCAAATCTTCTTTCCAAAAACACCGATCTTGCAATTTTTGGACCTCTAAAACTTGAGATACGACCCATAACCCGAGACAGCAGTTCGGGTCTAATTCAATCCCTACTTTTTTACTTGCTTTTTGGGCTTTAAAACTGCAAAACTGAGTTCTATGCCCTTCATATGTTTTGTAGACCTTCATCTCAGATATTTGAAAATGGTGACAAATGTCTAGAATTGAGTTGTATAGCTTCCTTTGCAGCCCAAAATCAATCAATGTTCCGTTTTGCTGTCGGATTCTGCCTACTCAGTAACCTAGTATCTGAAAACATATTAATTTTCCACGAGGTCAATAGTTCAAAAAGGGATCCAAAATTCTAATTATCTTGTGCAACACATCCAAAACATTTCAAAATCAAGTATGAATAGTGGAAAATATACATGCTAAAAATTCCTTTATCAATACCCCACGGGAGGAACAGGTAAGTGACCCTTCTAGTATAATGTTAGTTCCAAAGTGAATTTATTATGAAGACTCTACTATTGTGATACAATGAATGTTAAACTATTATAGAATGCTTGTATGAATATTACGAAGGATCTACTATTGTGATATAGTGTATGTTAAATTATTACGGAATGCCTGTATGAGTATTACGAAGGATCTATTATTGTGATTTAGTGAATGTTAAACTGTTATGGAACGCTTATATGAAAATTACAAAGGATCAATTATTGTGATATAGTGAATGTTAAGCTGTTAATGAATGCTTGTATGAGTATTACGAAGGATCTATTTGTAACGCTCCACGTTTTCATATGCGTTTATGGTTACTTTCCTACGATTTGGTATGTAAAAACAAAATGAGTAATTTTTTTTTGTACTTATACATACACACTCAGATGTATACACATGATTATGTTTAGCTGTAATGTCATACTTCAATCCATATTATGTTATCATATATTCCATTAAAAATTCGATAGAGTTTTCCTATACTTGAACGATACCGAGTTATCAACATAAACTTGTACACTTCCTAAAACCATTTCACAATCCTTGATCCAACCTTCTTGGAATCATGATGCATTCTTCCAATATCATCTCGACAAGATTTTTCCACATATCATATAAGCATAGGTATTTAACTCAACATTATATAAACAAAATACTAAATAAGAAAATTTACATTAAAATTGAATGATCATGTTACCCTTACTAAATAAACCTTAACTAGGAATTACATATGCACTAGAAATAACATCACTTAGTTCAGAAGTATAAATCTATAAAGCTATTTACAATCTAGAGCCATAGATTACATAAATTTTACTATCTTTGCTTTAAGACATTATACATTAAAGTTTACTCAAAAGTAGCAAATTTATTACATAATTTTAGTAAAGGCAATATTATAGAGGTCTACTAGGCAACTTGAGTGTGAGAAGGTCCTGTTACAATGTTAAATTTATATGAGCATACAAAACAAAAAAAATAAGATATAAAATCTTAATACAATACATATAATTAACATATATTCTATTCCTCAAATTTTGTAGGAATCCCTTAACTTTCCACTACCAAATTCTGGTGATCATCGTGAATCATTTTAGACATTCACATAGTAATAACATTTCTCTTGTTCATTGGGAACAATCACATAAAAATAGTATTTTTTTTCCCTACCCGTAGGCAACATTCACATAGTAATAACATTTCTCTTGCCCATTAGCAACATTCACATAGAAATAGTATTTTTCCTGTTCGTAGGCAACATTCACATACAAATAGTATTTTTTTTCCTGCCCATAGGTAACATTCATATAGTAATAACATTTTTCTTGCCATTGGCAACATTCACAAAGAAATAGTATTTTTTTTCCCTGCCCATAGGCAACATTCACATAGTAATAACATTTCTCTTGCCCATTGGCAACATTTACAAAGAAATAGTGTTTTTCCTGCCTATAGACAACATTTTAACAGTAATAGTTTTCTTGTCCGTAGACAATGTTCATGCAATAATAATCTTCTCGTTGGCAACATTCACATAATAATAACATTTCTTACTCATTGGCAACGTTCACACAATAATAATATTTCTCCTCCCTATTGGCAACTGTCATGCAACAATATTTATATTGCCCGTAGGCAATGTTTATATAGCAATATTTCTCATAATACACAATAGTACAAAATACACATAATGTCTATCTCAAAACTAATTCAATTTGGATTCGTTGGGTGCACCATTTCTACTAGAGTAGTATCTTTATTTTGACTATTTCTGCCCACAACGCTTCCTCTCCCCAGTGGAAGTCCATTATCAAGGGATCTCGGTATTCAGAATTATGGGAGCCAAGCTGCGAGTATTGCCTTGATAAGCAGTTGGATATAATGAGGAAGATCCTTTCCTGTCTAACGCTTATGATTTCTTTCGGCCGGCTGGGTCTCTAGTCTCCTGGGAAAGAGTTTTTGGGAGTAATGGTCTATGCCAAAATACAGCTTCATTTTGTGGCTAGTCAGTACGAGGAAGCTTCGAACTCGGGATAGGTTGTGTTTCATTCCAACTGATCCCTCTTGTGTGTTCTGTCGGCATGAGGAGGAGTCGCATAGTAATTTGTTCTTTACTTATAATTGGACATTTTGTTTGTGGGGGAAGATTAAATCCTGGGCGAGGATTGGCCGAGCATGTTGACCTTTAACAGTGCCATATGAGGCTTAAACTCTTGGAGAAACAATCTTGATGCCGAATGAGAAGGGTCTTCTTGGGCATAACGATATATCTTATTTGGGAGGAAAGGAATAAGCGGATATTTGAAGACAAGAGCTTGAGGATTTATGCAGTATTCAGGAGATTCCAAATCCTGTTTTACATAATTTTTCACTTTCATGAAAGGGACCGTTTCCTCTTGAATGTTGGCTGAGGGATACTACCAATGGCTCTTTCGTTCTTTTATAGCGTTGTGGCTCTAGTTTTTTTTGGTGATTAGGATGGTTGTAGCTGGTGGTTTTGGCCTTTGGGGTTCTCTCTTTGTTTGGTCTTTTGTTGTTGCAAGTCTTGCAGTTTTTCTAGTTAGTGTGGATGGTGGTGGTCATTATTGCTTCTAGCTTCTTCACAGAGAGCTGCTGGTTCAACTTTTGGTTGGAGTTCCTTTTGGTTGGTTATCTTTGGCACCAGCAAGATACTAAGTTCCTTGGCTAACTGATGCTATACTTTTGGTTTTTTCTTTTAGGTAGCTTGCTACTCTTTATGTAATTTAGTTCATGATGTGCATTCTAGGAGCCTATTCCCTATAGTTTCTCTTTTTCTTTGTACATGTATATATATGATTGGCTGGTTCCCCAGCTTGGTTCATTTTGATCTATAATATTTCTTACATTTGATAAAAAAAAATTAACAATTTAAAGAAGCAATGGGGCGACCCTTACCTTGAACTCCTATTATACATGTTCTTGAGAAGTCATGTGCTACTCTGAATGCTTCTCCTACATTCCAATAGGATATCCTAAATCAGTACTTAAGTCTTTCTGATCCATTCATCATATCTATTAATTCACATACCTATTTAGTTTTGTAAACAAGTTCATGGATAAACTCTTTTTATTTATCACTTCAATTCATTAAATTAGCATTCATTTACACTAACATTTAATGTTCAAAAAGAGGAAGAGTTAGAAAACACACTACCCAAAAGGTAATGGTGAAACATCGATCTGGCAATGTTGAAAGCAATGCATTATGATCAATATGCATGTATACTTACCTGAGAAATATAAGTTCTTATTTCTTCATGGTGTCTTTCCTTCCTCAAAACTTGAAGTGTTGGTAGTAAACTTCGATGAGTTTTTCGCTCTTACTTATTGGAGTCATATCTTATGATCTTGACCTCTAGGAAGGACTTGATATCATTATACTTCTTTGTCTTCTACCTTTTATCTCAAGGGTTTTCAATTTTGCCCGATATTTTTCTTAGGAAGGGAATCATGGAGTCAGTCCTACCATGCATTTTTTATTGCCCCCCAGCTTGATCATGCCACAAAGTATTTAATTCAGATTTTCTTTGGGGATGAGGCTATATGAAGGAAGGTTTGACAAAGAGTTGTTTTCATGTAGAAATTTTGGAATTTCAAAGCTATTCCAGACACAAAAATTATTTTGACATCGATTACAAGCAAACTCGTTCTAAAGAAATTCAAGTGATTCCTATGGAGAGGTTTTTAGAAGTGATGAAAACTTTTGTTTTACTTTTGGTGAAAATATAAAGTGACATTTTGTTGGTCAACAAGGTTTAAGATTTAATTTAAGGGTTACAGAGAACAAGTCTTCAAAGCATTCATTTTATTTACATGAATAATAATTTGGTTCGCATGAGAAAGCATTGCCTACCAATCTCAATTGCTTGTCTTTGATCAGAAAGGGCTTGATTAGGCACATAATGTAGGCTTGGGCTCTTGGTTATGAAGAAAAGGATATTTGTAGGCTTAAAATGTGTTTAAGGGATTTCAAGACTAAGGATCACTTGTGCTTGTTTCCTGACCTTTCGTCTTTTGAATTGTCTTTCTAAAATGGTCTATCGTGCCCCCTGGTGTTAGGTTTGAGCTCTTTCTCTTTGTTTTTGTTTTCTTCATTTGGTTTTGAGCATCATCATATTGGTTTTTTTTTAATGCTCAAAATTTTTGGATCCTTTGGATTTTTCTTCATGCCCCCATCTTTGTTTGGGCACCTTTGATGATTGAGAATTTTCTTTTACGCCCTCTTGTGTTGCTTAGGCACTTTCAATCATCGAGGTTTTTTCTATGTCTCTCGCACTTACTCCCAATTTGGGGTGTGATCCTAGCCAATGTTATTTCCAAAAAATGTTACTAGGCTAAAAAAAAAACTGCAAAGGATATATTTTAGCTTCATGAAAGAATTATCAAAGATGGCATTTCTTCATCTCAAACACATGCACTTAAGATCGGTAAGCCTTGCTTTCATACGAGTATGCAAAGTGATTTCGAATTATTCATTCAAATAAAACTCAGCTTTGGAGTCACTTCATGGTTTTTTTTTTTCAGGTTTTCTAGGTATACAGGTTACCTTTCTAAGGAATCACTTGAATTTCCACAACTCGTTTGTTTTGGACAAATACCAATATGATTTCTATTTTTATACTAAACTTTGAATTCCCAAAATCCTTGTGAACATGTGAGATCATGCATAGTTTTGGAAGAAAAGGGAAACACACCAAAGGATTCTTAACGTAATGGTTTCATGAGTAAAAGTTATGCTCAATGTGTTATTTGCATGAAACAACAACAAAAATGAAAGCATGTTATAAACACATGATCTTATTAACAATAAAGGCTCATTTGAAAGGGAAAGGTGCAATTCCCCTTTGGTTAGCCTTCCCACAAAAGCTTTTGCATAAATGTTGGATTGTGTTGAGGCTCTTGACCATGTTTGCCTCCAATTTTTTCGGGCTGAGTCATTATTGGGGTTTGAACAAAGATGATAGGTTGGTTGGAAGGAACTTCCCCAGTTATTTTTTAGTATTTGCTCGAGTAAGCTAGAAGCGAGTCACACTTGTCTTCAGAGACTCTAACTCTTCTTGAAAATGGACGTTACGGCGAGCACACTCTTCATCTTTCGTGTTTTTTGCTCAAAGTTGGGTGTTGTAGACTCGTGGGGGACCTACTTTTTTTATCTCGGTGCATGCATGAAAAATGTATGAACATGTAATCTATATGATAAACTCGCCTTCCAAGGACATGTGATGCATAAGACAATTCTATACAATGTATGGAAAAATACATTAACAAAATAAGACAAAACACAACAACTTAAACACATCAAATACATAAAGCTTAATTCAATATTGTTAGAAAATAGTACCTTCCCTAACAGAGTCGCCATTCTGTCGCACATCCCTACGCGGCATAGTTTGGTGATTTTTGCTCGTTCATTTGATTGTTCTTAGGAGTCGCCACCTAGTATTTCATTGAAGAGTTACTAGGAAACCAAGGTGTACTGGTCTTGTTAGAGATTCACGGGTAAGGGACTAGTTGTGACTAGGAAAGGTATTAGCACTCCTAGCGCACTCTACCTGAGGTAAGCTGCTTCATGATTTGATGTGTTAAAAAAGTTTTAAAGATTTTGTTTTTTCATCGGATATTAGAAATACGACTTACATGTAAGTTCATAATCCTTAACCGTGAGCATATCAAAATATTAAATTCTTCTTAATTCTTTGTGATTTTATCATAAAAAAACATCCATAAAAAAAATACAAACACACACATCCACTTTTACTATATATATATTCTTTCTTTTCTTTTTACATCCATATTTGCACGCTACAAATTATAAAAAATCAAAAACCAAACAAACAGTATATTGAACAATTAGAAATTTACAAAATAAACCCCAAAAATTCAAAAAAGTGTTGGGCAGCCCTTTAAGGTTGCAAAAACATGGCAAAGACGTCTCCTCCACGCGCCACTGCCACTGGCGGTGTGTGGGTTCACGCACCGCCGCAAGAAAATCCAGGCAAGCAGGGGGGTCTGAAACGACTTCCTCCCTTCTTCCCTTCCTCACTGGCGGTGACCTGTAAAACACTAAAAAACACAACAAAGAGTTGATTTTAGCTTTTCTTTCTCTTTCTTCAGATCTGCTTCTCTCCTTTTTCATATCTGCCGAATCTAGAGCTGACATGTGGATTGCTGGATCGACAACTTTCCTCCTCCTACTTTATTTCTACTTCAGCGGTGTCATCCACCGCTGCCATGGTTGGGATATCGACACCCTTGGAGTCTCGGTTTTCTGCTCCTTCTTTACTGTCCTTCGGCCTCCCTTCTTATTTCTCCATCTTTTCTGTAATGAGTTGCTATTAGCAGCAAAGAGGAAGGGTGAGTGAGGGGGGAGAACTGGCAAGGTTGTGGTCGGTTGAAAGAGGGAGACCGTAGGTTGATGGTCGAAGGATGTGAAAAGGGGGCGATTTGTGAGGGGGAGTTGTTGCGCTTAGTTTGCGGTTGGAGGCCAGTTAAAGGAGATGAAGAGGTTGGTGGTTGTGTTGAGGCAGAGACATCGCTACTAGCAGGAGGAGATGAAGACTGGAGGGGATTGGTTTGTTTTTGGCAGAGGGTAAAGGGAGAAGTATTGAAATGGCCAAGAGAGGGGAGGATAAAGGGAGTGTTGGCTATTTGTAGAGGGAAATTAGGGGCTCCTGGTGATGGAGCTGAGCGGTCATGGCTAAGGGGAAAAGAAAAAAAATATGGCCAGAAAGGGGCAACTGCTGGCTTTGAAAGAGATGGGTTTAGGGTTAGGGTTTCTTTTTTGTGTTTTCTCTAATGTTTCAAAATTGCCCCCCTCCCACTTTTGTGTGTGTGTTGTGACCTCTATTTATAGACAAAATGGTTTGGTCCTCAAAACACATCGGTCCTTCAACTTCCTTATTTTATGTCAATTTTGATTTTTTTTCTTATTTTTTTGTATTTTTTAAAAAAACAAGCAATATTAACGTCGGCTCAACAAGGAAAATCAGTTATTGTAAAATTAACGCGTTAAAAGTTGAATGCGTTCAAAATACCCTTGAAAATTTTAATTCTTTAGAGACGATGTTGAAAATGTTAAAAACGATACAAATATATTAAAAAAACATATTTGTTTGGATTTTCATTGTTTTTCGCTATTTTTGGATTTTTCAAAAATTTTATCAAGAAGATGGGTAAAAAATTGGGTAGCAACATAGGGAATGATTGTACTAATTGTGTAGTTGTCATTCGACACTTTTGAAATGACTTGTATCGATAATTGTGATGGAATATGGATGTGAATGTATGAATATGTAAACATGATGTTATGAATGTATGTATATGGTATTTGCTTTTATGAGGATATTGTATTGTGAAATCACATGAGTATTGCGCTATATTAAGAGATAAATTCTGATATGATAAACCTTGCATACCATTGCGAGATTCATGAGTATTATGATGGCAGATACATATAAAAAACAAAAAAAATAAACAAAATTTCCACTAGTTTTGGCTTTGAAAAAGCCAGGTCATTACAGTTGGTATCAGAGCGCCTGGTTTGGTTTCTAAGGATTGATGATAATAATGTGGTTGTGATCTATTTTAGGATGGTCCACACTCGACAGGGGACACGAACCAAACCACCTTCCATAAAAGGGAGGAACAGGGGTCGAAATGCCCAAGATTGGCAGGATGAGGATCTATTGGATGATACTGTTTCGC
Organism: Populus x sibirica; assembly: GCA_019202695.1. Taxonomy (NCBI): domain Eukaryota; kingdom Viridiplantae; phylum Streptophyta; class Magnoliopsida; order Malpighiales; family Salicaceae; genus Populus; species Populus x sibirica. The sequence goes on along the minus strand of JAGMVL010000062.1, from coordinate 53,156 downwards.
ACACTCTAGTATGAGCATCTGAGTCCTTGAGGGGGGAAACCACAGAAGCTGAAGAAGAGTGGGTACCAAATTGGACAGAAGAAATGCCCCCAACAAGGGTGGAATAACAAGAAAGAACGGAGGCACACCCATTGACCATTCCAACAAGAGTGCCCTTGCCTTATACTGACTTAGGACTTCTAGTTCAAATAGTCAAGGCAGTAATGGAAGGCATGGTTGACTCCACGACTCAAGCAACTCCAACTACACAAATTCCATGAACAACCCTAGGAATTGTTGCAACCACGGACAATGTGGTGTTACTCATATGGTTGGTCAAAAGCATGAGGGAAATGGGCTATAAACCGTATATAGGAAAGAAGGATGCTGAGATAGCAGAGATGTGGATAAAAAAGGTGGAGAAGACTATAATCCAGATTAACATATTAGAAGACTTACAGGTGAATTGTGTCACTCAGCTACTGTCTGACTGAGCCATGACATGGTGGGAAACTGTCCACCTAAGACGTGTAACCAAAACATTAACTTGGAGAGATTTTAAATTAGAGTTTGAGAACCAATTCTACTCCAGGTACCATCATAAGGTGAAAGAGCAGGAGTTCCTAGTGTTATAATAAGGTGAGATGTTAGTGCTGGAATATGAAAGGAGATTTTATGACCTCTCGTTGTTTGCCCCACACTATATCCCGATAGAGGAGCACATGATTGAGAAGTTGAGAGATGGGTTTCGATAGGAATTGAGATAAGGGTTAATCATTTTATGGTTTAAAACGGTAAAAGAATTGATTGAAGCAGCACCTTAGAAGCTTGTATTGGAGAAGGTCATTAGGGGCATCCCAGAATGGGTAAAAAGAGAGGTGAGGATGATTTTACTAGTAGATCGCCGCTTTTAAAGAAGGGAAAAAGTGGAATGTTTGAGGTATTCAGGAAGAAGGGGACAGTAGCGGTACCGTTTCACCAATAATCAAGTGGAAGAGTAATGGGTGGACAAACTCACTCAAGAGCGAACCCTTCAAAGGGCACTAGTGACCGGAAGAATATGCATTACCCTCATTAAATGAAGTGTGAATAGAGGTACCCAAAAGACTGCTCTGTTTCACCAAGACGATGTTTGATATGCAGAAAATAGGATCATAGATGGAGAAACTGTTAGTATTTGGGTCAAGGATGTCATTACTGCAATGAAAGAGACCATTATAAGAAGGAATTCCCAAACATGAACACAAGGCAAACACTGAGCTTTAGACAGCCAAGTCAGAGTCACCAACAGTTAGTCACCATAAATAAGCCGGTGAGGTCTTCCTAATCAGAGGCAAACTCCAGCCAAGAGAGGCCAAGGGAACAAAATGACCAAACCCTATGAAGGGTCTTCCACTTGACGCGGGAAGAGGTTAGGGCTACATCTGATGTGGTAGCAGGTACACTACTAATGAATAATATCAATGTGCTTGTGTTTGAATTGGGTGCTACCCACTCATTTATTACAAAGAGAATTGTCACCAAAATAGGAAAGGGGGTGAAAGTAATAGAAAAAAAGGGTTTATAATTAGAACTACGATAGGAAATAGGGTAGAAACATATGATATGTATATGGGAGTGGGGGTTAGTCTACCTGTGTATGAAACAAAAGTAAATTTGATGCCCTTATAATACATAATTTTGATACAATCCTAGGCATGATTAGCTAAGTACAAGGTCAGATAGACTGATATATTAAAATTGTTATGTTTCAAAATACCAAGGGTTTTGTAGTTTGTAATGATCCCTTGAAAAAAGGACTTAGGTGTGATTTAATGCAACATGGAAATGATCACTTATGCGTCAAAATAGATAATAACTCACGAAGAGAATTACCTCATACATGACTTGGAGTTGAATTTTGTGGTATTTTGCTATGAGAATCTGGAGGCACTATTAATACAAGTCCCTTTAATTTCGAGGATGAAATTTATATTGGGAGGGGAGAATGTAAAACCCAACAAAAATTTAAGCAAAAGGTCAACCTATACTAAACAAAATACTAAGGGGACAAACTAGCCAGCCTTAGAGAAAACCTAGAGGAAAGGGACCAGCCTATCTTAGGGGAGAATTGAAATAGAAACTAGCCTAAAATAACCCAAAAAGGGATAAAGGCAGTCTTGACCAAAGACCCAAACACCTCTACCTCATTAAAGAGGGGGTATAAATGCAAGGGAGAGAAAGAAGGTGACCCTTCCTTTTCCTAAAAACCGGTTGTAGCAACTGCATGCTCTTGCTTCTCTTCCTCTTTCCCAAAAAAACTTGACAAGACCTCAGCTACATGCAAACCTCCTCAAGTGCTAAATGAGAATAGAGTTAGAGGGAAGGAGTAGTGACCGAAAACAAAGAGGAAGAGGGAACTTGGACCTTTTCCAAGACTAGCAGCAACCATTACTGCAAAGACATACACCATTTTTCATGGAGAAAACTGAATCCAACCAACCAAAGATGCCACCTTTTTTGAGTGTTGAGTAAGAAGTGAGTTAAAAGGAGAAGAGAAAACCAAAAACAAGGAAGAAAGAAGAGCTTAGAGGTCTGACTGAATAACAAATGAGGGAATTAAGAAACTAAACAAAAGGAGAAGAACAAACCACCAAACCTTACCCTAGGACTACCTAAAATCATGAGGTAAGGGAAGAACATCACCTCCTTAATTATTCCTTGAAACTTCTAAACAGAAAAAGGGAAGCAACCCCAAATATAATGGTTAAAGTTCTAACACTTGTAACTTAAAGAGGGCTATAGGGAAAAATTAAGGTGAATAGTAGGCCGAATAGAGGACACAATTCCAGAAATAACAACAAAAGAAATTAATGAACTTGAACACATAAACTTAGAGGAAGAACCAACCATATTGAGGGGCTAGACAAAATGTGTTTATATGATGAAATGCATGAATGATAATCTTGTTAAACTCTTAGGAATATACTTGAACCAAAATAAAATGCATGATGGTGTTATGGTCTTGATTTCACATATGATTTATGAACTTACATGAAATGTGAAATGAAATGATGAAATGCATAGAGTGTGATCTTGTTGGATTTCTAGAAATGTATGTGGGCTCGAATAGAATTGGTGATGATGATAATGCTTTGATTTTTTTATGAGATTGATGAATTTACATAAATATAGATCAAGTGAATAAAGATATGGTTGTGGCATGTTATTGTGACTATACTTGTGAAAATGAGATGGATTGATTGTATGTGTAAGATTGTATTGTTGTTAAACCCTTAGGAGCATGTTAAAGCTGAAATAGAAATCATCCCATGATAATGTGTTGATTTTGTTTATATAATGGATAAATTTCTATAATGAGGAATGATAGTTGGGTGAACCTAGAAACAATATGCATGTTGGGATTTGGTTGTGCATTGTTGATGCCCTTGTGATAGAATTTGAATATGTTTGTTGTCGATATTTGTCCAAGTCACAACTATGAAGTGGTATAAAGGAGAAAAGCACAACATAAATCTTATGCATAGTTTAAAGAGAAAAGCAAAGCTGGAGTTGACTCAAATTGTCACTGACGATTTCTGAATCGATAGCGACTTAGATCGCTCTGATGATTTCAGTGTCAACCGAAGACTGGGTTACGTTGATAATTTTTGGGTCGGTAACAAATCAATTTTCATCAATGATTTCTGAATCAGTAGTACCCCATAGGCACTGACGATTTTAGTTTTAGGCGTAGAACTGGGTTACGTTGATGATTTTTGGGTTGGCAGCGACTCAGTTTTCGTCAACGATTTCTAAGTCAACAATAACATATGTGCTCTGACGATTTCACAGATCAACCATAGAACTGGGTTACGTTGATGATTTCTGGGTTTGCAGTAGCTTATGAGCGCTGATGATTTCAACGTCAGCCATATAACTGGGTTAAGTTGACGATATCTTGGTCGGCAATGAATTAGTTTTCATAAATGATTTCTGAAGTTAGCATTAGCCTATGTACGCTGACGATTCCAATGTTAGTTATAGACTGGGTTACGTTGATGATTTCTAGGTCGACAGCGACTCAGTTTTCATCAACGATTTCTAAGTCAATAGATCAAGTACATTGACGATTTCTTGCGTCAGTCGTAAGACTGGACTGCGTTAATGATTTCTATGTCGGCAACGACACACTTTTTGCTGCCAAATTTTATGTCACCAGCGAATCAGTTTTCGCTGCCAAATTCTATGTCGCCAGCAAATCGGTTTTTGCGTTAACGATTTCTGCATCGACGATGACATAATTTTTACTGTCAAATTTTGTGTCGCTAGCGAATCAGTTTGCTACTGAATTTTGTGTCACTAGTAAATCAATTTTTGTATCGAATTCTATATCGCCTATGAATCAGTTTTCATTGACAAATTATGTGTTACCAGTGAACCTATTTTCGTTGATGACTATGTATTACCAGCGAACTAGTTTTCGCTGATGATTATGCCTCTCCAACAAACCAGTTTTTGTTGACGATTCTATATTACCAACAAACTAGTTTTTGTTGACAATTATGTATCTCCAACAAACCAGTTTTTATTGACAATTCTATGTTACCAACAAACTAGTTTTCGTTGATGACTTTCTACGACAACAGCAGCCTAGTTTTATTGACGAATTCCATATCAGAAATGACTAAATTGTTACGATGATTCCATCATCGGTCTAGCCTAATTCATTACAAAACTCGAGGATTAGACGCTAAGACGTCTGTGAGTAGCTCATGTTTAAGATAAAGAGAAGTGTCTTGATATAATGATGTTCGTTGTATGATTGTATAATGTGTGGAACACATGAATGTGAACACATGTATTCTTGAAATATGCATGATGACGAGTTATATGATTACTGAATGCAAACATGCTATTTGTATTTATGATCATTTGATGTGTCGGGTGGTGCGATTAGAATCAAACCTTCAACTGGACAAGGACACCACTAATTCCATATCATAAATGACTAAATTTTTATGACGATTCCATCATCGGTCTAACCTAATTCATTATGAAACTCAAGGATTAGACATTAGGACGTCTATGAGTAACCCATGTTTAAGATAAAAAGAAGTGTCTTGATATAATAATGTACGTTGTATGATTGTATAATGGGTGGAACACATGAATGTGAACACATGTATTCTTGAAATATGGATGACAATGAGTTATGTGATTATTGAATGCAAACATGCTGATTGCGATCATTTGATGTGTTAGGTCAGAATCGAACCTTCAACTGGACAAAGACACCCCACGAGAGGAACAGGTAGGTGACTTCCACCCTTTCTAGTATAACGTTAGTTCCGAAGTGAATTATTACAAAGGCTCTACTATTATGATATAGTGAATGTTAAACTGTTATGAAATGCTTGTATAAGTATTATGAAGGATCTACTATTGTGATATAATAGTGTATGTTAAATTGTTACGGAATGCTTGTATGAGTATTACGAAGGATCTATTATTGTGATATAGTAGTGTATGTTAAACTGTTATGGAACGCTTGTATGAGTATTATGAAGGATCTATTATTATGATATAGTGAATGTTAAACTGTTATGGAATGCTTGTCTGACTATTATGAAGGATCCATTATTGTGATATAATGAATGTTAAGCTGTTATGGAATGTTGTATGAGTACTATGAAGGACCTAGTATTGTGTTTTAAGTATTGGTAAACTATTACAGAATGTATGAATAAGTATTATGAAGGATCTACTATTATGATATAGTGTATGTTAAATTGTTATGGAATGCTTGTATGAGTATTACAAATGATTTATTATTGTGATATAGTGAATGCTAGAAATATGACCGAGATGAACATCTCAATTATCTTTGGCTAAGAACATCCTAGAGTGATGACAGGGTTAAGTTCAAGAACTAGTTTTGGTTAATGGTATCCGAGATGGATGACTGGGTTTGAATATTGTAATTAGCCTCAGTAATAAAAGAAATCATGAGAGCAGTATTATGTAAGTAAAGAGAAATGAAAGAATTATACTCTTTTAGGCCATGAATGAGAAATAACATTAATACTCCTTTAGTTATCTATTGCTATGTTTTAAATTATTCATGCTTGAAATTAACTTGTGTTATAATAGGGACGTCACACCAATAAGGTGCATGAGGAAATCCATTCTACGGCTCATACATTTTGAGAAGAACTATATATTCACATGTTTTAAGTGTTACGTATTATGAAGGGAACAATTGTACTAATTGTATAGTTGTCATTCAACACTTTTGAAATGATTTGTATCGATAATTGTGATGGAACATGAATGTGAATGTATGCATGTGTAAACATGATATTATGAATGTATAGATGTAGTATTCTCTTTTATGAGGATATTGTATTGTGAAACCACATGAGTATTGCACTATACTAAGAGATGAATTCTGATATGATAAGCCCTGAATATCGTTGTGGAAGTCATCAGTATTGTGATGACAAATATATATATATATATATATATAAAAGATAAAATTTCCATCGATTTTGGCTTTGAAAAGTCGGGTCATTACACCGCATGTGATGTCTAAATGGCATGGCTTCAACCCACACGTTGATACGTGCCATGCATGAGTTAACCATCCTTTTTTAAAATAATATTTATATTTATTCCATTATGAAAGCATCCATTCAACTTGATAATTATATAAAAAAAAAACAAGGATGAAAAGATGAAAAGGCCCTTAAACAACAATTAAAGGTTATTTTTATTTTTATTTTAAAGGTAATATAGTCATTTCATTGTGTTTTAAAAAATAAAAAATCTAAACAACCCCTAGACATCAATTCAATATTTTTTGCTTGTAAGGTAAGTTAGTAATTTTATTGTGCAAAAAATATAAGAAGACCTTTCTATAAACGCATCATATGTTTTTAATGAGAAAGGAAAAATAGTAATTGTACTAATACAATCCATATTAAATATGAGTTTAGAACTACAATAATTGACTGTTCAAAAACACCCTTTCATTTTAGTTTTTTCTTTGTATTTATAGAAATACTTAATTGGCTCCTCAAATAAATGACATTAGCATATGAAAGAACATGGAGAGGAAATGCAAAGAAGAAATCGGTTGCCAAATGAAACAAAGATATAGGATTTTAACCCTATTATATATGGGCAGGTTGGGTTTATGCTAGTTAAAGTTTGACTAGTTCAGCTCAGGTATAGTTATAAAAATCAGGTTGGCTTAACAAGCAACCTGGTGACCTACAGACTCAGAGTTTGGATTGGGTTTTATTTCAAACTTTTCTTTTTACAAAACAAAAATATTGTTTTGATATGGGAAAAATGGGTTGACCCGTCAACGGTAGGTTGACTTGCCCATCCATGGGTTGACCCAACCACCCTGTTACTTAGACCAATTTAAATACTAGATTGGGTCTTATAACTATGGGTCCAAGTCGAGCCTATCAATAAACCTGGGTTTTGTTTTTGTCTAAATAGGTTCATTTACTAGACATGGACCCACGCTACGTTGTGAGACCGAATTAATTTCTTTTAACATAAAAAAAATAATGTTCAAATATTGTGGGTGTGTTTTAAAGAAGAAAAATTGTGACACAGGTCGTAAAGAAAAATATATGACTCTGGACATAGCCTGATTGGACAAATAAGTTGATTTTATTTTAATTAGATGATATAAAAAAAAAGGCAATGACAAAAAAATGGACCAGATAAAAATAATGATCATGATAACCTGGACAAAAAAAAACATTTTTTCACAAGAGAAACATGTAACCTAGGTAATAAAGACCAAGTCAACCTGGGTTAACCTGCAACCCAAGTCATGAGATCAGGATAACCCGATAAAAAAAAATTCACAAAGTCCATTTAAAAAAAAACATTTTCAAATCGCATTAATTTTTAAAACCCTTGACCGAGTCATTAGACTATAAGTATCATATATGGAAAACCCATGAAGTCTAATTCTCAACCAATCAAATATTAAATGATGGAATTTGTAAGCCTCGAGAAAATTTTTATAAAACAAATTTGGATAAATAAGACATCATAAGGATTTTATTATAATGAAAATAAATAATAATTAGAAGGATTGTTTTAAAAAAAATTAAGAAAAGGAAAATTAGACCAAGTTATTATAAAGAAGAGTATTAAATGTTAGAGGAAAATTAGGAAAATAACAAAATAATAAATTATAGGAATTTTGGAGAAAAATTTTAAATTTTGAAAACTTTCCATCTATCTTTTATTTCTTCTAAAGGTCGATAGTAGTACAAAGAAAAGAAATAGAGGAGAGCATGAAAAAATTCTCAAATTAATTCTTGTGCAAATAATTAGGAAAAGAGAGATTGAGGGTTAATGAGAGTTTAGGGAAGGATTAAACACAAGAAAACAGTAAGATTAGGGAGGATTTTTAGAGAGGGAGAAGTTGTTTAGAGGAGAAGGAGAAAGTGAAGAAATGAGAAGAGAAAGAAGGAGACATGAAGAAAAGATAAACTAGTTAGTGTTCGAAACTCAAATTACGACTCGATAAGATGTTTAGAGTGTGTTTATGTCAATTTAAATAAACATTTCTTGATTTTCATTATAATTCTTGCAAAATTGAATAAGGGTTCTAGAAGGAAATGCAGGGAAAAGGTAAATTATCTTGAGTTTGGGTTTCTAGGATCATTATAGGATGAGGAATGAATGAATTTATGATGAATAAATGAAGAAATTAAAAGATTATTGAGACCCTAAGTGTCCGACCATGTATAAAGTAATGAATAGTAATTTTTCTTGATAGTTTTTATAAATTGTATTATGAATGATGTGAATAGTGATTTTTTAGCATTTGATGTTATTTCTCTTAATGATGATGAGTTTAATAAATTGAGAGTTTAGTGTAATTGTAGAAATTGTTAGATAATAGAATAAGAAAAATGGTTCCTAAATAAAAAAAATTATAGAAATCAATAAGTTCATATTTTTTTTCCTTAGGGTTGACCAACAATGATGAAAGGAGAGTTGGATTAATCATGTTTTACTGATATATTATATAATAAGAATATAAATGAAGAAGGGAAGATACAAATGAAAGAATGATGAAATGGTTATGTGTGGTTAATCATTTAGAATTTTGGTAAGAAATTTAAATCATGAAGTTATATGTAAAATACGACTAATTCTATTAGAAATTAAAATGGAACATGGCGAATAAAAAGTTAAACATAATAATGATTTGTTTTATTAATATTATTGAGTTTGTTAAAGGGTCGTGCTAAACAAAGAGAAAATTGATTCACGAGAGATATCTTGATAGTTGTACCATTAACCTGAGCCAGAAAAGGAGCATCTAACATAGAAGGTAAGTGCCCAATACTTATAACCTTGTTACATTATATTAATATTGTTATTGTGAAATCTATTCATTTATTCTGATATTATTATATGAGTAAGTAAATAAATGAATGATTTATAAAAATAAGAGAAGAAAGGGAGTATATGAAAAAAATAAATGATTAGCTACTCCTGAAAGGAGGCTAATGATGTCAAAGGACTCTTGACATCGACATTAGAAAGAGACACAATTGAGGCATTCAAAAGAACCTGATTAGTTATCTCGAGTATTTAGATAACTAATGATATTAATGGATTATATTAATATTGGTATTTCCATGAAACTTGATTCGATATTCCTAAAGGGAAGCTAATTATGTCAATAGGTTTTCTTGATATCGATATTTTCATATAATAAACTTAAAATACCCAGAGAGAGATTGATTAGTTATTCCGAACTAAGATAACTAATGATATCAATAGGAGTTATTAATATCAGCATAAATTTCTAGTTCTGATTAGTTGATCCCGAGTAAGGGTGACTAATGATGCTAGTAGGATTACTAGCATCAGTATGGAGAAAACAAAAAGGAATTGCTTTAATTAGATATATGAATTGAGGAAAATAAAGTGGACTAGATGTCAAAGAAGGTGTAATAATATGATTGTATTTAAAAAAAAAATGATTAAATAAAAATAAAATAAGAATGTGTAACCGGCAATTTAAAAGATTAAATACTCTATCATTGTTGTATTTTTTTTTAATAATTATATTTGTCTTTCAGGTCTTTTCAATTATACCAAGAGTAGTCTTTTGCTTATTCTTTTTTATTATTATAAACTAGAATTAATATATACTATTTTGAGATGGATTGTAATCTTATTTTATTATATTTTAATGAATTTTAGACTTGATTTTTTATGTATGGACATAAACAAACAAAATTAATATAATATTTCTATGACTTCGATGTTTATGATTTAAATTTTATTTTTTTCTTAGGTTGCATAATTAATAGTGAATATAATTATAAATGTTGAAGTTAAATGATGAGTATCATTGATGTGAGATGAGATCAGGATAATTATATAATGTCTTGAAATTATGTATAAAAGTATAATATGATATAGTTGATAACTTGGGATCTACAAGTATAGGAAAAACTCCACCAAAATTTTGATAGATTAAAAAAAATGAGTTTGAATAAGTATTAATATGTGCATTTATTCAATTATTTTGAGAATATTAAAAAAAAATTAAAAAATCAATTATATAAACAGATCCAAAACAAAAGGTAGTTTTTTTAAAAAATAAGAATTAAAATTGAAATAAAAAATAAATTAGGAACAACTATAAGTTTTTAATTAAAAAATTAAATTAAAAAAAATACCAATTTAACAAATGAAAAAAAAATCAAATTATTTTCTTAAAAAAAAAACATATCACGGCATATTTACAATGTTTATTTCCCTTTAGACTTGAGATTCCACTATTGTCAATTAGTGTAAATATATCCTTCACATAACACTGACGAAAGGAATAACTGCATTCTAAGCAAAGAATTATAAACACATTAAAGTTTGTAGTTGAAAAGAATTCATACAGAACTTATTACCCATGTCTGTACAGAATTCCCTGCTAGAAATGCACATTCTTTATCTAATCCTTCAACCCCTTCGAGGAGAGTTGAATGGTCTGATTTTGGCCTGACAAGGGAACTGAATATATATATATATATATATATATATATATATATATATATATATATATATGCTACCAAAGCAGCTAGACCCGTCCATTTTTGGCTCCTTTTGTGTGGTTGCAGAGATATTACCAGTCGGATAGAATTAGGCTTCAAATTATGGATGAGGCTTGAAATTATAGAAAAGAATACCAGATTAAAAGATAAAGAACTGAAAAATAAAAAAAAAATAAAAAAATACATCATTAACTCTAAATTCACAATGATTTTTATTTTAAACCAAAAGTTTTTTTTTCCAGTTCTTGAGTTTGAGATATGAAAGAAAAAATCACTGGAAAACAATGAAAAAAATATAAAATTATCAGTTGTCATGATTCCACCAACAAATATAATCAAATTTATTGTGTTTCATTTGACGAGAAGAGTTTGATGATAATGGTTTTTTCCTCTAAACATGGTGGGAACAATGAATTGAGTTCAATTTTGATTTTTAGGTATTTGGTTGATTTTTACTTCTTAAGTGATTTTGAGGTGTTTCAGGATTATTAGATGATTTATATTGGTTTTCATGGTGTTTTTAGGTGAAAATTGCTTAAAGAAAAAAATAGGATTTTAGGCCTGAAACCCCTTTTGATTTTCTGGCCACCACAATGATGATTGGTGTCTAGATTCTAGGCATCAACAGGTGATAGGTTGTCTGCTTAATTAAAAAAAGAGCGGACAAATGCAAAAAATAAATAAAAAAGCTCAAGTATAACTGAGCTTTTTAATTCAGGCCAAACCTGTATATTTAATTTTTTTTGGATTTTTATTAATTTAAATTTAGATTTTTCAAAAATTAATTAAATTAAAATATTAATAATTTATTAAATTCTTAATTTAATTAAGAGCAGATGAAGGAAAAAAATAAATAAATAAAGCTCAAGTAGACTTGGGCTTTTAATGGCCAGACTCGCGTGTCTAATTTTTTTTTTTGTTTTTTTATTAATTTATATTTAAATTTTTTAAAAATTGACTAATATAAAATATGAATAATTTATTAAATTCTTAAATTAATTAAGCAAAACATTATATACAGAAGCTCAAGCATACTTGAGCTTTTTAATTCAGTCCAGGTTTGTGTGTCTAATTTTTTTTATTAAATTTAGATTAAAAAACTAATTAATTTAAGATAATAACAATTTATTAAATTAACTAAGAATGTATTTAGATATTATTTTATTAAATATCCTTTAATTTTTTATAATATTAGCGAGTTTTTATTTACAGCCCATCATTATTTATTAAAAAAGAATTTTTCTGGTTAATTTTCTAATAATATATATTTTCATGATAATATAATTTAACAAAAAATAATTCAGAAAACCAAAATTATTAAGCTTAAACTTTGATTAACTCAAGTAGATCAAAAATAATAAAAATATATATATCAAAATTTTACTTATAAATAAAAAATATATTAACAATTCATGCACATTTTTTTTACCTGTTAAAAAAAATGATATCAGCCGCGACAAAACGCATACCAATTACTCTAGCATATCATCTACAAGGTCCAAGTTTTGGCGGAAATCAACAACAAAAGGTTTGAGGTGGGGTTCTGGAATCACCAAGCCAGTCAGCATTGCGCCAACACATAATGTTACTCAAATTTTACTGCTATACGAATACAGGAAAACTGCAAAAAAGAAATGTCTGTGTAATATTTGGCACACTACAACACATGATACAACGCTCAAGCCAACTTGCTAAGAAGATAAGATACCAATCTGATGAAACCAAAGCTCCTCTGCCGAAGCTCGAACATAAACTGTTCAAAGTCTTTTTGTATATAGCATTGAGTTCTCTGTATGAATGATTACTAGTTGGAACAATCAAATCCATGGCAAATGGAAAGCCAAATTATTAGTACCAGAATCAATAAGACCCCGAGGACAACCAACTTGATCTTCATGTTTTGATACCACATTTTCCGTCGAATTTGTGTCCCTTGTTTCTTGTATGCTTGGGCCTAAATTATAAATCAAGGAAAACAGTCAAAGTACTTGTCATGAATGGATTGAGCAGATTTAAAAGTTTGCGTGGTTAACCAACCTGATCACGCAGAGTCTCAGTCTTGTCAGCAAGAGTCGCTATGGCTTCACCTCTATCAATAGCCTGGAAAGGGCACATGAGCCATCAAATAAGCAGGTATATGTTGCGGCATTATTTTGTTTCCATTACCTGTTACCTCATTTCTAACTCTTCAAGCAACACAATACAAACAAGATTTAATCACTTAATTATTGCTTGCAGATGATTAATTTAGACTAGTTTACATGTTTGATCAATGCAATTCATAAAGGTTGTTCCATTTAAAAGCTAATAAATTGTTAGTTCTCAATTTCTACATGAGATTCACCAAACAAACCTTTCAATCTGCCAGTACAAGAACTCATCGCACAGGGCCAATCATATCTGTGCAGAGAACACAACTTCTACTATGATAATTTAGACCAATCACCATGCTTAATGTTTTGCAATACAAGTTATTTGATCCATACAGGGTTTGTGAAATAACTTATCCTGAAACACGGCTATTAACCAGGCAAGGTTCCTTTTCATTTCCATTTTTAGTGGACTTGCTAAGATTTTTAGAACTACATTACGTTAGTTCTTGCTTCTAAGCTCTATGTAAAGGTACCTTAACAAGAGAGCAGACAAAAAAAAGAGTGTGGAACCCCATTTGACACTCATAAAAATCGTGTCAGAACATAACTTGTTCAAATGAAACTTCCCACCATAATTCCATTTTCATCCAGAAAGGATTTTTGGTCTCTGATGCTTACTACTAAACATTTAGTTTCTTGTTTTATAAGCCATCTTAAAAGAACACAAAGACACATTTCATAGATAGAGTAAGCTAGTTTCGACAGGAGCATTACATGATTCTGGTCCTTAAAGATAGCAGAATCTCCCAGCACATCCTAACTATTAAAAGCATTCTTGCCTAGAATTTAATGAGAACTGAGCAAATCCTGGAATAAAATGCTCAAATTGGTGTATAAGAGCACCAGACAAAAAATACATACTTTAACAGCAATTTAGAAACTGTTTTTTTTATTTTCATTTACCTTGTCAATATTTCCTAACATTATGCTTTTAACTTCTGAAACTTGAGCCTTCACTTTTATTAACTTCTCAATCTCTTCAGCGTGGTCAATAATATACTTCATGTGCTCTTTCATAATTGGCCTGAAATAAGGAGCGTATAGTCTTACTTTAAAGTACAAAACTCATAGTAAAAAATAAAACATAAATCTTGAAAGACTTTTTCTTTGTGTACAATGCTTTATTTACTTTCATAGATGCACGTACCCAAACTCCTTATTGAGACTTTTAGCAGCAGCAGTATCAGCTTTACCACCCCCATATCTTTTCTTGAAGTCTGCTTTCATGCGTTCCAAAAATGCAATGGAGATCTGCTTGCTAACAGTTTCTTTGGCAACAACACAATAAGCTGCAAATTGCACAAAACACCATATCAAGGGGAAGCTAGAAGGATTAAAGGTTCCCCACTACATTAGACTGATGCATCTTATTACACCAGATGACAAAGGTCCCAACAGGTTCAAGATTGGATCAAGCAATAAGTGAAGGAGCTTGACCAATCCCAATGAGGGAAGAGAGAGCTGCTCAAGCAACTACAACCTCCCACAAGGGTCGAAAGAAGTGAATAGTGGACCATGTCGTCCTATCTCAGGTTGGGGACATGGAGGACATGGTAGTAGCAAATACTCCAAAATGCAGGCCTGGATTAAATAAGGTGGTCACATTTTAGGGTGGACCTACAACCCTTAAGTACATGAAGTCATGGTTGTATTGTAACTAATGTTGCTTTGACAACTAAAATTACTTTCCACAAATAGCAGAAAAATGATGCAAATGTATATAAATAAACAAAATATGAAACTCTGATCAAGCATATCAACTTGTTAAATCCCTCAAATTATGACAGCACATGCACAATATATGAATTGTGGGTCTTCCACGGCCATTTTGCTAGATGATTTCAAAACTTCTTAATGTAAAATTTCAAGGAGTCCGGAAAGGCAGTACAGGTCACAGCCAACCCTTCCTACACTCATCTAGATACAAAGGGGACAAGAAAAATAGCTTGGACATATAGGAGATTAAAAAATTTAGCAACTTCACCTTCAAATATGGTTATGAACTCAAAATTTAGCACAATTCCATTACATGGCCATATCTTAAGCAATGATCATTCAACCAAAAATTAATAACTCGCTTTCGTAAGATTTTAGAATCTTATACAGACTACAATTTCACTAAAATACTATAGAAAATTGAACATATACATCTTTTGATAAGGTATGTTTGTAAAATGTACACACAAACTCCATTTATTCGACAATAAAAACAAAAACAAAAAGAGACTGAAGATTTACAAATTTTATAAATTATAAAATGATATACATTTTGATTACTATATTGCAATATTTTGTACTTGCATCTATGTATGTATTTTTTTTTTCTTATAATATGAGGGTGATGTAATAGATGTATTTTTTTCCTATCAGTAATCTAAGTGGGCATGTAAAATTTGAGAAATAGGGTAAATAAATCATTCATGCAATCCAAACTGGACCTCTACTAGAACATCATCTAGCTTCTGTCACCAAAAATGGAAAATCAACCCCCCCCCCCCCCCACCTCACTCAATTTCCTTCGAAACCAGACAGTAATTATATTGCCAAAATAACCAGTAACAACAACAAAACTAAGCAAAAACAAAAGAGCCCAAGTTGAGATTTTAGGTTCAAAACAAAGCAAATCCAAAAAGAAAGAAACTTTACCAACAAGATCCATACTTTCACTTGCAATTCACTTGAAATAAAACGAAGAGAAAATGGAGGGCCGAAACTGCAAAGGAAGAGAAATTACCGTAGCCATCTTCAACAAGAAAATTAAAGGTATGGTGATCACAATTGTAAGTGAACTTGTCATTAGAAGAAGGGAGTTTTTGAAGGCACTGAGTTGCGATCGCCGGAAAGTTGCCAGTGAACTCGGTGTACTCAGCTAAAATCATTGTCCCTCGTGCCACGAAGCTGTATATGAACGATTCCTGACTCATTTCTTGAGTTAATAGTGCTCTGAGTCAGCTCGGGTAGAGAGACAAAGATTTGCTAAAACGGAATTGTTTTCAGACAAGACAGAAGGGGGGGCGTTCTGGTTCTACGTTTAAGTGTGTTTTTTAGGCCGTGTTTGGTTCGTGTTTTTCTTTGCTGCGAAGAAAGAATTTTCTCTTAAATTATTTTTGCAAGTAAACGGCGGCGTATTTGCTAAGGTGTGTTATGGTTCATGGAGACCGGTATTACAATAGACTCTTTCAACTTAAGAAAATATTACTCTTTCAAGTAATAATAATAATAATAATAATCCATGATTTGTATTTTCCTTTCAAGACGCTACTTTCTTGTTGAAAAGATGTTTTGACTCTTATGTAAACTGCTTATGATTCTCCTTGGCCTTGCAAGAATGATAAAAACAAGTAACGTTATTTCATAAGGAAAAAATGGGTTAATAATATTTTCAATTTTTTATATTTGAGTGTCTTTATTATATATATATATATATATATATATATATATATATATATATATATTAGTTTGTTCTGACTTTTAGTTTTTTATAAATCACAAGAGCGTATTTAAGAATATGATTGTAATTGTTTTTTAAAATATTTTTTATTCCAAAATATATCAAAATATTTTTTTTAAAAAAATTATTTTTAATATAAGTACATTAAAATAATATAAAAACACCTAAAAATATTAATTTGAAGTAAAAAACATAAAAAAATTTAAATTTTTCAAAAATATTTTTAAAACATAAAAATAAACTATGCGTGAAAACAAATTATTAAATTATTAAATGGTTTGTACGATTGAGTCCACAAAAGTTAAATTGTTAGTAAAGTAACCATGCTTAATTTTTAGTTTTCCTATTCACATCTCGAAATAAGGTTTTATAAATCACTTAATGATAGATTAGATTCTTAATATATATATATATATATATATATATATATATATAAACATAAACATAAACATAAAGAAAGACCATTAATGATTTTTTACATTGATTATACTAATAACCAATTAGAACAACAAGATCAGTTCATAATTATTTTTCGGGGGTGTTTAAGATTCCTTACACATGTGTATATATCATAATACTAGTGTAAAACACTTGTATATGTATTATTTTAATTCTTTTCTTTTTTAAAAAAAATAATTTTTTTAATATCAGGTTATGATGTCATGTAAAATATTTTTAATTTTAGTTGAAACTATATTAAAATAATTTTTTTGTTTTTTATTTGTATATTAAAATTATGAAAAAATTATTTTAAAAAATATCAATTTAATATTTTTAAAAAATATTAAAAAAAAAAAGGTGAAACCGCATTATCTAACATACAAAAATCAAAGGTTCAACTTGAAGAAACTAAGATTCTTTTCGGCGGCTTTATACTTTAATTAATCTTTTTATAATATGAATTGAGGGGCCCTAATTGGACCGGCAATTATAATACATTAATATTTCAGCACTTGTGAGATTGTTACCCAACCCAGCAATTATTGCCATGGCACAAAAGGATCCAGGTTGTGCGTGGTCTTTGTACCTGCGTTATATAACTGCGTTATGAAGTTGTGGGAGTTATCGGTGTGGTGCGCAAATAAAAATGTTATATTGTTATTCCATCCCATAATAATAACAACTAACAAGTGTAATGGTAAAACTCTCATAATTTCCGGTGTAATTTAATTGGTTGGATTCTAGATTTATTTTTTAAAAATTACTAATTTAACTAGAAATTTATATGATCATTAACTTCAGAACCGTAAAACTAATTAAGGTATACACAAACTAACTTAAATATTTATGTTAATTAAGAAAAATTCTGATAATTTAAAAGGGTTTACATTTATTAATTCAAATTGACCTTATTCTTTAAAAAAAATAAAATAATATTATTTTAATAAAAAAAAATAATTATTCGATGAATGCTGAGTTTTAACTGGATAAACCAATCAATCAATTTTTTTCATTCTTTTCTTTTTTTAAAAGAGAATATTTGTACGTATATATGCCCACGGAATGCATGTTTTTAGTATCGTTCATCTCCAGAAGAAAACTTTCTCGCATACCAATTGAAGAACGCACTAAATTGTTTCTAATGGGAAACACTGCCACAATTTTTAATTTGCTGATATAATTTTTTGCCGTATTTATATTTTTAGTTTGTCGGCATGAACTCATGAAAAAAAATAATTCAGTGAAAAAACTTTCTTCAGTAATTTATAATTTATCAGTGATAATTTTATTGATAAATTTATTGATGGCAAAAACACGCAAAAAAAATATCTATTTTATTTTATTGGTATTTCCATCGATAAATATAACAATTTACTGACAAAAAAACCACATGTAATTCTATCGGTGATTTTTTTTGTCAGTCGGTATTCCCCTTGATGAACTTGACATGTAACTAACAAACAAACCGTTTGTAATTCCGTTAGTGATTATACAATGGTAATAACATTTGCAGTAATTCTTTTTCAACTCTCTGGAATATTTAGTCTATTGGTAACCCCATTAGTAATAATTTAAAAATATTTTTTTAAGAATATATATTCAACAGAAATAGAAAATAATTAAAATAAATTAAATTAATATAAAAATCAAACATTTATTACAAATTTAAACATTTATAAGTTCAAATACAATTAATTAGAATAGAGGCGTTGAAGGACGAGGAGGCGGCTCTTCGTCGAGACGGTGGAGTTGACACAATCAAATAATTGATGTCTTATCCCAAGTGCAGGAGTGTCGAAATAATAAATAACTCGGCAAGATTGGAGTCAATCCACATAGAGGTTAACTATATAAAATCACAAATAATAAAAGAAAAGGGAGTTGAAGAGAACTTTGAGATGTGATGATGATGTAAGGATTTAAACAAAGATAAAACAGTTATCAATGTTAGAAAGTCCACTAATAATATTCCAAATAGGTATAGTATAAACTCTTTTTATTACTCAATTGGAAACCACACACAAAGGAGGTTCTAATCGGATGATTTATCATTAATGACTTATTATAAATTATTAACATGATCATATTAATTATCTTGTTTGAGTAATGTCAATACTTGTAAATGTTGTCAGGTATTCACGGTACTAACTTATGCCAACAATAAATCAAGTTCCTTTCATAGCACAGGTGTCGGTTATCCATATAGTAGGCTATGAAATAATGAAGTATTTGTTGTACCAAGAGTTGTACAACACAAATCTAAATTAACCATTTAACAAGCAGGATAACAATTATAAAACATGTTAATAACAAACTTTCTTGAATATAAATATTAAAGTTCATGTTGAGTTTATATTATACTTATTCTAATACCATTAGTGAAACCTTTTCACCTTGACAAAATAGTTTATGATGAAAAAGAGAAACATAAATAAACAAGATAAGAATATAGTTATGATATAAGTTAACTAAGTATAGTAAAGAAAATGAAAAGCATAAACAAGATAAGTATAGTAAAGAAAATGAAAAGCATAAACAAGAGATCAATGAAAATTTAACATGAAATAAAACTTGAACATTATAAAAATACAAAGAAAGAAAGCAAGAGCAAGATCTTGATCTTAAAACCAAGATTCCTAAATGTATGGCAAATGCCTCCTTTTATAGACTAAAATTCAGAACTATTGATTTGATAACTAATTATTGAGTTAGTGGCTAACTCTTGATTGGTGGTTAGCTATTGACTTGTTGTCTAGACAAAACATCATTGCTAACATCAAAATTTGAACATATAGTCTTCATAAAAGTTGTGGGAATTTGTCTTAGCCTTTCCAATAAAAATTTAATGAGCTCATTTGGACTTTTGAAACTCTATATATGGGTTGAATACCGAACGATTAATGGGCGGCGTAACAGATTCAAATTTCTCTTTAGTTGCTAAGATTTGAACTTGAAAATGATAGCTTTGAATTTTAACTCTTCATGAATTTTTTAGGCCTATGTCTTAACTTTTCATCAAGATAAATCAGACCTAAATTCAAGGTCTACAGCTCCAGTTATGACCCAATAACCGAATGGTGTTCCAGTTTGAATTGAATCAGCATCTCTTCTCTAAGCTTAGCCCTCTCTTTGTCTTCTCAGTTTCAATAGTTAAACACACCAATCAATCCTTTAAATTGTGATATATCCTGCATTTAAAATGAGCATTTACCATAAATTAAAGATTTCTTATAGTATCAGACTTGTTGTCATAAAACATGCTTAAGTTAAGGAATTTAATGATACTTTAAGTGCAATATGATAATATAAAACCTTAATGAAAATGTACTTTTAAGTATTGATCACACCCCCCCAACCAGCTTATTATTAGTCTCTGGTAATTAAAGCATTAAAATAGAAAAACAATTTGCAAGATCCAAAGGCAAGACATTCATCATTTAACTTCTATTGATCTATTCAAATAAACAAACTCTCATTAGATTTATATGTTTGCTCCATACTTTTTAATCAAGATATAAATAACCTTCCTTTTGTGCTCAATATATCAACACACAATTATAGGGCTTTGCTTGGAAGAAAACAGAATTTGTTTAACTTTCTCGGGTTGGGATTATTA
The DNA here is from genome assembly GCA_019202695.1 of Populus x sibirica. NCBI lineage: Eukaryota > Viridiplantae > Streptophyta > Magnoliopsida > Malpighiales > Salicaceae > Populus > Populus x sibirica. The sequence continues at coordinate 32,429 of JAGMVL010000062.1, read as the reverse complement.
TTATTATTATTATTATTATTATTTTGGTAACTTGAAACATAACGCATCCTTAAACCATGTAGCGAGCGTTGGGCTAATGACTCCCAGACTAGTTGGTCTTAGGGCTTTAGGTGTTAAGACACCCCTACGAGCTTAGTAACTCAAGTTGCGAGATACTAAAATGTAGATAGTGCAATATTTGATTCCCTTAAGCTTTCTCCTCAACCCATGTAACAAGCATTGGGCCAATAGCTCCCAAGTCAGTTAACTTTAGGGTATTAAGTGTTAAAACACCCCTTCAAGCTTAATTGTTTAGGTTAGGGAGGTTACGAAACCAAACTTATCTATGTTTTTATTATCATTGATATTATATTTATTATCATTTTTCCTTAGTTGTTACTTTTAACAAAAGAACATAAATAATGTAATGATCCAATGTGTAACCCACAAGCATGTGTTTAAGTGTGTGTGTGTGTGTGTGTGTGAAAATGATGGTTTATAAATACTTATTAGATAAGTATGTAGGCATAATCAAGTGATAATAGTATGAGAGTTTGTAAACCAGAATATTTCATAAAGAAGTGTGTGATAGAACCTTGTTATGAATGTTGCAAATAACCATTGAAAAATATTTATCAAGATGCGTCTCAAGAGTCAATAAAATTCCTCTTTATTTTGTCATCCTAACAATAATAGTTTTGTCAAATGGTTTCGTCAAATGGTTTCAATAACAACTAAAAGTTTTTTTTACTACTACCCTCTCTTACCAACCAAAATAAGACATTGTCCTTAATGTTTTAAGGTAGAAAGGTAGAGTATATAAGACATCACCTGAAACAGTAATTACTGACAAACCTGAAACACACTTAAACAAATATAAAAAATAACAAAATAGAAAATATTATGCTATTAATAAAATCAAAAGAGACAAGATTTTACAAACAAAGGCTCAAGTCCAATCTAAGCTTTTTACAGCTTTCCATGGTTGACCAGTCTATTCGACTCATGGAGGAATCGATTACAGGGATAAAAGATTGTAGTTGATCAATCAATTGTTCAGTAGTAGCAACAGAGATTATGATTTGTCATGTCGAAGATGTTAGAAATTTTTGTTTCACATCATGATTAAGAAAAGACAACAAATTATTATAAAAATCATTAACATTTAACAAACCTATAGGTTTTTGGTGAATGTTTAGTTGGGCCCAAGAGAAAATATAAAATATCTCTTCTAATGTGCTCAGACCACCTGGTAAGGCAATGAAGGCGTCAACATGTTCAAACATTGCAGACATTCGTTCAGACATTGTGAAGACCTGTAGTTCCTCTCCAATTTTTTTTCCGGTGATATCCACTTTGGTTAAAGCTTTTGGAATGATACACAAAATTTGACTACCTCCTAAAAATACAGATGTTGACACACTTTCCATTAACCCAAGGCTGCCTCCCCCATACACTAAATGAATCTTTCTCTCAGCTAGTACCCGACTAAGATGATTTGCTAATTCTAAAAACTCTTTCTTTCCTAGGACCAGATCCACCAAAAACACAAATATTTTTTATTTGATGACCTGAGGAACCTGCCATTGCTACACTCTCCTATACTTTATGAATGTATGGATTTAATAGAAATGAAGGGAATGGGGAGAAGATTTTATAAACAGAAAATGGAAAATGCTATCATATTACCTGTATGTAGGCTAGCTAAAGTCTCTCTCCCTCCCTCCTTTTTTTCAGAACATGTGTATGGAGAAGTAGTTGTGATTGTGGCTTACATCTTCCCTTGGTTTTACGTCCAAGAATGACTTAAACACCCTTTATGGGTCGGGGATAGGCTTCCCATCCAGTTTTCTTAAAAACTAACAAACATGGTCTTTTTTAGTCAGATTCCCAAGACTATATTATTCTTTATGAAAATAGGGCCACAAATTATGAATTGCACGATGCACATCTTCACTGGGGTGCGTCTTAAGAGTCAATAAAAGATTATCTAAAGACTCCTTACTCAAACCATCATTAATGAATTGTATTTTATCTTCACGGTTTATAGATAACATTCCTAAAGAACGACATTGTGCATTGCAAGTCCATCTAGCATATTTATGACAAATTTTCAATTGTTTTGCACGACATTTCTTTGCAAAAATGCTTTTACCTATTCCAGGCATATGTGAAACAAAAGAATTGGAAGACTTACATGATAAGCAAACCTTTGCTTCAATTATAAGCAATTTAGAAATATGATAAAGCAATATTAACATTACATTTCACTCATGGACCAAAGGAGCATAAATTATTTCATTTCTCCTTACTTATGTAAATACCACAATTAATAATTCATCAATTATCGAGGCTAATTACAATACTCAAACCCGGTCATCCATCTAAAATAATGTTAGCCGAACTGACGTTGTTCTCTGTTTAAAGCATAATAATCGTAATTCTTTCATATACTTGGTATATACAAAACATAACATACATGAATGCATCAATTCTTAAAACTAACTCATAACTCTCAAATCCGACTATCCTCTTAGGATGCCATTAGCCAAAGCTAATCATTTGTTCATCTATGTCATCAACATAGGATGCCATTAGCTGAAGCTAATCATTTATTCAACCCGATCATCCACTTCCGAAGCTAATCATTTATTCATCCCAGTCATCCACTTAGGATGCCATTAGCCGAAGCTAATAATTTGTTCATCCCAGTCATCCACTTAGGATGCCATTAGCCGAAGCTAATCATTTGTTCATCCTAGTCATCCACTTTGGATGCCAATTTTTGAAGCTAATTGATTAGTACTTAAAAGTGTATTTTTATCAAGGTTTTATATCATCATTTTACACTTAAAGTATCAATAACTCCTTAACTAGAACATGTTTTATAATAACATGTCTAATAATATAAGATACCTTTAATTTATGGTAAATGTTCATCTTAAATGCAGACCTATCACATAAATCAAAGGATTAATTGATGAGTTCAACTACTGAAATTAAGAAGACAAAGAGAGGGTTAAGCTTAGAAAAGATATGCTGGTTCAGTCCAAAATGGAATATTGTTCAGTCATTGCGTCATATCTGGAGCTATAGATCTTGGATTTCAATTTGGTTTATATGGTTAGAAAGCTAAGACATAGGCCTAAAACATTCATGGGAGTCCAAGACTCAATTCTGCTGTTTGGAAGTCTAAATCTTAGCAACAACAGAGAAGTCAGAATATATCTTGCAGCCCAGACATTGTTCAGTGTTCAGCCTATATATCAAGTTCTAGAAGTCCAAATGCATTGATTCTTTTTTTGTTGGAAAGCTAAGACAATTTCCTAGAACTTTCATGCGGACAATATATTCAAATTCTGACATTAGCAATGATGTTTTGTTCAGACAAGAAGATAAGGATTGTCACCAAGTCAAGATATGGCCACCCACTCAACAATTAGTCATCAAATTAATAGTTCCAAATTTTGCTATAAAAGGAGGCATTTGACATGCATTTAGGCATCTTAATTTTTAGATCAAGATCATTGTCATAACCCAATTCTAGGTTATTCCCCAAAAATCAATTTCTTTTTTCAAAATAAAAATCAAAAAATAAAATAAAGGCTGGCAACGTGGAGAAAGCAAGCTGGGGAATCAAGCTGCAATTTTTTGGAGGAAATTCAAGACCTAACTGGACCCCATTATGCCCAAAAATAAAGAAAAAAATGAAAATTCAAGGTCAAATTAAATGATTATTGGACGAATTTGCATAAAAATTAAGTCCAAGGACATAATTAAATTTTTAATAGGCCAATTTGATTTAATCATGGGCCAAATTAAATTTTAATTATGTTTAAGAATTAATTTGGGTCCAATTGAAGGATTTAATTAAGTGCAAGGACTTAATTATACTTTAAATGGGTCAAATTAATTTTATTTGGGGCTTAATTGGTGAAAAATTAAGTTTGGGAGCCTAATTTGGGCTTAATTGAGAAGATTGGAATTTTAAGAGACCAAATTTAATTTTTACCAAGTTATTTGATTGAAATTAGGGGCCAAATTGCAACAAATTGAAGTGTTGGGGTCAATTAGGGGTTAAATTAAAGAAATTCGTAGCCAGGACTATAGGGGCCTAATTGACAAAAACCGGGGACTAAATTGAAGAAATTAAACGTTTAATGGTCAATTAAGGGTTAAATTGCAAAAATCTGAGACCAGGAACTAATGTGCAAAAAGCGTGTAAATCCAGGGTTCCAATTGAAATTCGGCAAGGGTGTAATTGCATTAAATCAAAAGTTTAGGTCAATTAGGGGTACAATTGCATAAAAGCGAAAGTTGGAGGATTGCTTTGAACTTCGGAGAAATCCTTATTTTAAACCTAAAACAGCGTCGTTTTGATTGCTTGGAACTTCGGAGAAATCCCTATTTTAAACCTCAAACGGCATCGTTTTGAGTTATAAAAAAGGGGGGGCAGACGACGCGTCGTTTGGTCGCTATTTATTATCTTCTTTATTTTTCTGAAAAAATTGGTCTGGTCTCCTCCTTTGTAGCTTTATTTAATGTACTTAACGTCCACCAAATTTGCCAAAACTTGCACGAAACTGATCACCAGACATCCCTATTTAAAACCTAAAATGGCGTCGTTTTGAGTTATAAAAAAAAGGGGGGGCAGACGACGCGTCGTCTGGTCGCTATTTATTATCTTCTTTATTTTTTTGAAAAAATTGGTCTGGTCTCCTCCTTTGTAGCTTTATTTAATGTACTTAATGTCCACCAAATTTGCCAAAACTTGCACGAAACTGATCACCAGACATCCCTATTTAAAACCTAAAACGGTGTCGTTTTGAGTTATAAAAAAAAGGGGGGGAGCCAGACAACACGTCGTCTGATCGCTATTCATTATCTTCTTTATTTTTTTGAAAAAATTGGTCTGGTCTCCTCCTTTGTAGCTTTATTTAATGTACTTAACGTCCACCAAATTTGTGAAAACTTGCACGAAACTGATCACCAGACATCCCTATTTAAAACCTAAAACGGCGCCGTTTTGAGTTATAAAAAAAGGGAGGGGGGGCCAGACGACACGTCGTCTGGTCGCTATTCATTATCTTCTTTATTTTTCTGAAAAAATTGGTCTGGTCTCCTCCTTTGTAGCTTTATTTAATGTACTTAATGTCCACCAAATTTGTCAAAACTTGCACGAAACTGATCACCAAACATCCCTCTACGTCGGGGTATGGTCTTCACCAGCTCACTGGCAAATGAACGGACATGGCACCACCCCAAAGAGGCCAACTCAGGTAGCCTGCAGCTGCAGATTTGGGAATTTGACAGTGCACCATGCCTACTTTGAGCCAACGGTTGGGATCCTTCCCATCTGAATCAAGGGCTGAAATTTTTCTCCAATGTAAACAAGATTGCCCTCTTCCACCGCCTATAAATAAAGGTGGATTTAATGGCCTGAGGGAGGAGAAAATTAGGTCCAAAATCAGAGAAAAACCAGCCACCTCCCCTGTTTTTCTTCTCTTTCTACCGCCTCTCTCTCTCTATCTCTCTCTGTCCCTCTCCCTCTATCTCTCTCTCTCTCTCCTTTCTCATTCTCAGTTGTGCCTTTAACCACCACCACCATTGTCACCGCCAGCTAGACAACCATCCTCTCCACCACACTTCTCCCTCTCTCTCTATCTCTCTCTCTCTCTCTCTCCCTCTATCTCTCTCTCTCTTTCTCCTTTCTCATTCTCAGCTGTGCCTTCAACCACCACCACCATTATCACCGCCAGCTAGACAACCATCCTCTCCACCACACTTCTCCCTCTCCACTAATGCTTCTCCCTTTTTCTCCACAGCGGTAGCAGCTCATCAGCACCACCATTTTCGTTTTCTTCTCCAGCAGCAGCAACATTAGCGCCGACCTCTACCTCCACAACCGGCTTTACCACCATAATTTACATCAACCTAGCTCCTCATCAGTGGCAGAGCAGCCACCGTGACCTTCTCTCTCTTCTCCTTCCAGCTTTTTTCTCTTCTACGCAACTTTTTCTTCTTCCTCCCACAACCGACTCCGGCCACCGTCACCTCGGCCAAAGCCTCCTGAGCCACCGGCCAAACATCCTCAGCACGACCAAAGACCCTCACCACCTTAGGTGGTTCTCCTCCCTACATTGCCTCCTTCTTCTTCGTCTAGGCCACTGCATGCAGAATCCATTTCTGTATGCAACGGTTTCATGCATGCGTGCGGAATAATTAACATGCCTTTGGGCCAGACCAGTTTTGGCCCAGCTTAAATGGCTAGGCTAATTTGGTCCGCCCCCTTTTAAAAAAAAACAAAAACAAAAAAAATCCAAAAAATTTCAAAAATCTTTTGAAAAAATTTTGTGATTTTTCTCGCATATTTTTCTACCACTTTTGTATAATATCGGGTTGTATATTTACACTGTAAAATACAAATCTAGTATTAAAATACCCGGTTTTCTCTGAAAAAAATAATTCAAAAAATTTTCAAAAAGAAAAAAAATATTTTATTGCATACGGCCAAATTCTAAAATTTTTCGAAGCATATTTTTCATAAAAAAAAAAACAAAAATTGCATCCTTTTCATGTTTAAAAAATGGATATCGTAACCAGTTTATGATTATGCATTAAGATTTGGCCAACCTGTCAAAAATCTTTTTCCAATCCTTTTTTAGGATCCAAATGTAGACTTTAATATTTTTAAGGTGTAAAATTACAAAACAAAGTACACCCTCAGATATTAAAGACACAAGGTATATAAATGCGATGCTAAAATTCAGACTTTAGAACGGTTAGAATTTAACTCAATAAGGTAGAGACTTTCTCATAAAAAGAGATCTACCTTGAGCCTTAGAATAGACCAATGAATAGAAAACCAACTTAGAAAAAAAAACACAATCAAACAACAATGTAGCTTACCATAGGTAGGGTGCATTGAGGGTGATGCGTCTTTCCCTTACACAACCAGTCCCTTACTCAGACTCTCATGAGCCATAGGTTCCTAATGACCATAATACTAAGTGGCGGCTCCTGAACCTTAATCATAATTTTATGATTAAATCCAAAAAAATCTTCCCAACACACAACACCCCTCACACAGGAGGCACGACAAAGAGCCTCCGCCGTTGCCAGACGACATCGCGCCCCCCGTGACAATCATGATCTTGCTCTCTTTATATTTTGTAATGCTTAAATTTTGTTTATATTAATCTCTTAGTTATACTTTTCATTTTCTTTCCTTTACTTAGTTAACTTGTATATTATTTATGTTCTTATCTTGTTTATCTATGTTTTTCTCTTTCATTATGTTTAGCTAAGTTCATTACGTTAAGGTGAAAAGGTTACACTAATGGTGTAAGAATAAGTATAGTATAAACTCAACATGGACTTTAATGTTTGATATAAACGTGTTTGGTATTTGTTATCTTGTTCACTTTTAATACTTTGCTTGTTAAATAATTAATCTAGATTTGTGTTGTATAACACTTGGTACAACAAATGCTTGGCACTTTCATAGCTCAACCGTATGGGGTATAACCGACACCTGTGCTATGAAAGGAACTTGATTTGTTGTTAACATAAGTTATAATCATGAATACTTGAGAACATTTACAAGTATTAGCATTATTCGAATAAGATAACTATTGTAATCATGTTAACAATTTATAATCCGATTGAAACCTCCTTTGTGTGTGGTTTCCAGTTAAGTAATAAAAAGAGTTTATATTATACTTGTTTGAAATACCATTAGTGGATCCTCTAACTTGACAATTATTTTATCATTGTTTAATCCTTACAACAATATCACATCTTAAAGCTCTCTTCAACTTCTTTTTTGTTATTATCTATTTCTTTATTTATAGTTTATATAGTTAACCTCCCTGTGGTTCGACCCTGGTCTTACCGAGTTATTTATTACTTCGACACTCCTACACTTGGGAGAGATATCAACTCTTTGGTCGTGTCAAGTTTTTGGCGTCGTTGCCGAGGAAGTAAATTCTTGTATAAATTATAATATTTATTTTATTTTCTCTTTTCTCTTTTCTCTTTTCTTGTATCTAAATTTGTTTCTTTTGTTTTGTTTCTTTTTCTTTTGTTTTCTTGTTCCTTTTATTCTCTTCCTACACGTGCATGAGAGTTTGGTCACGTACATTAAGTGGTAGACTTTGTAGGGTATCCTCATCATTTTCAGAAAATATGGCCAAAGAAGATAATCAGTCGCTTCTGAATGAGAATAATGAGAATAACTGTGTTAGAACACTTAGAGACCACATGAATCCCACAAGAACAAGTGCAACCTCATTCATAGTTTCCCCCCCTGATGCATCTCATTTTAATTTTAAGACAGACATTATTCAACTTTTACCTTCTTTTCATGGCTTAGATCAAGAAAATCCATATTTGCATTTAAGAGAATTTGAGGAGGTCTGTAACACCTATAATGACTTAAATTGTAGCATGAACACCATCAGATTAAAGCCTTTTCATTTTTCATTAAAAGATAAAACTAAAACATGACTATAAAATCTTAGATCAGGATCCATTCGTGTTTGGGATGAAATGCAACAACAATTTTTAAAGAAGTTTTTTCCGTCTCACAAAAAAAACTCTTTCAAAAGACAAATCACCACTTTCACTCAAAAACCAGGAGAAACATTTTACCAATATTGGGATAGGTATCAAGACTTGCTTAATACTTGCCCTCATCATGGTTTTGAAACATAGAGATTGGTTTCATATTTTTATGAAGGGTTAACACTTAAAGATAGACAAATGGTGGAATTGATGTGCAATGAAACTTTTGAAGATAAAGACCTTAATGAAGCAATAGAGTACCTAGATTTGCTAGCTAAAAATGCTCAAAATTGGAACACTACAAACACTTATGAGGCAACAAGTAAAACTCAACCTCAAACATCTAGTGGAGAAATGTACAGCCTTAAGGAAGATCATGACCCCCAAACCAAGTTTGCATCTGTAGCTAGAAAAGTCGAAGCACTAGAATTAAAAAATAGTGGTCAATTAAAATTTGTTCAAAACATTGTGTGTCAAATCTGTGAAACCAATGACTGTCTAACTTTGCTTTCTTTTAAGGAATGTCTCCATGAACAAGCTCATGATTAAACAGTTTTCAAATGTCCAATCATAACCCATACTCGCAAACATACAATCCTGGTTAGAGAAATCACCTTAATTTCAGTTGGAAGAGTGATAACAATAATGCACAAACTTCACAGCCACCGTTTCAAGCACACCATAATTTCCAAAATTCTCATGGATATGCACCTTCTTATACTCCACCTTCTAGAAGAAATCTTGAGGAAAAATTGCATGCATTCATTGAAAAGCAGGAGACAATCAACACTCAACTTGCTTAAAGCATGATAGATTTTAAAGATACTCTTGCAAAATTCACATCTGCTCTCAGTTTTCAAGAGAAAGGTAACTTTCCATCTCAACTACAGCAAAATCCCAAGGGGCAATACAATTCAAATGCAAGTAGTTCTGGAAGCCAACACATGGATCAAGTCAAATCAGTCATTACTCTCCATAGTGGTAAAGTTATTAAAAAAACCCATTCTTGAACCTTGTAAGAAAGATGATGAGTTAATCTTTAAGGGTAAGAAAGGGGTTGAATCTGAACATTGCAAAGAAAAGATTGATTCCTCGCCAGCACTTCCATTTCCTCATGCCATGACCAAACAAAGAAAAGTCAATCACAACTCTAAAATCTTTGAAACTTTTAAACAGGTAAGGATCAATTTACCTTTGTTGGATGCTATTAAACATGTACCTTCTTATGCTATATTTTTAAAAGATATGTGCACTATGAAGAGAAAGCTGAATGTGAAAAAGAAAGCCTTTTTAGTCGAACAAGTAAGTGTCATTCTTCAGAACAATAATGCTTTGAAATATAAAGACCCTGGTTATCCTACAATTTCTTGCTTTATTGGAGAACATAAAATTAAAAGAGCTTTACTTGATCTTGGAGCTAGTATGAATTTACTACCATATTCGCTATTTCAGAGTCTCAATCTAGGTGAGTTAAAATCAATTTCTGTAACTCTCTTACTTGCTGATAGATATGTAAAAGTGTCTAGAGGAATAGTTAAGGATGTGTTAGTACAAGTTGATAAATTCATTCACCCTGTGAATTTTATTATCTTCGATACACAACCTGTTGAAGCATGTAATTCATTTCATGTTATTTTAGGACGTCTGTTTCTTACAACTTCTAATGTATTGATTAATTGTAGGAATGGACTGGTGAAGCTATCATTTGGAAACATGATATTGGAGATGAATATTTTCAACATTTGCAAGCAACCTGGAGATAATAATGATTTACAGGAAGTGGACTTTACAGAAAAATTAGTTCATGATCAATTCCAAACCACTTCCAGTAAAACTGAGATTGATGAATCTGACAATTTGCAAATGGTTTATTTTCAGGAAGCATCAAAGGCAAATAGTTGGAGACTAAAAATTGAGGAATTACCACCACGATCAATTGAGTCCTTACCTTGAAGTGTTCAACCACCAAAACCTGATTTGAAGTCATTACCATTCAATCTCAAATACTCATTTTTCGGAGAAAATGAAACTTTTCCTATAATAATCTCTTCCAAACTTAATGCATATCAAAAAGGTAAGTTATTACAAACTCTGAAAATGCACAAAAATACATTAGGATGGACCATAGCTGACATAAAAGGAATTAGTCCTTTGATTTGCACACACAGGATTTATTTGGACGAAAATGTTAAACCCTCTAGAGAAATGCAACGAAGGCTTAATCCTAATATGAAAGAAGTAGTGAAAAATAAAGTCATTAAGATTCTAGATAATGGAATCATTTATCCTATTTCTGACAGCATGGGTAAGTCCTACCTAAGTTGTACCTAAAAAGTCTGGAGTCACTGTGATAACAAATGAGAAAAATGAGTTAATTCTAACTAGGACTATTACTGGTTGGCGCAAGTGCATTAACTATAGGAAACTTAATTCAATGACTAGAAAAGATCATTTCCCTTTATCTTTCATGGATCAAATCCTAGAAAGAGTTGTAGGTCATGAATTCAATGATTTTAAAGTATCCTTCAAATCCTGGAACAGGTAAAAGCACTTTTGCAAAGAAACGTCATGCAAAACGACTGAAAGTCTATCACAGATGTGCCAGATGGACTTGTAATGCAACATGTCGTTCTTTAGGAATGGTATCTATAAACCATAAAGATAAAATACAATTCATTAAGGATGGCTTGAGTAAATAATTTAAAAAAAAAAGTTACTAGGATATCTGTTTAGGATATAAAAAATAATTATAAAAAATAATTAAAAAAAAAGTTTCTAAGATTTCTTTTTAGGATACTTGAAAAATAGTTTAAATGTTACAAAATTATAAAAATAATTTTTTTAAAAAAAAAGTAAGTAGGATTTCTGTTTAGGATACGTGAAGGATATTTTAAATCTTTTAAAATTATAAAAATAATTTCTAAAAAAAAGTAAGTAGAATTTCTGTTAAAAATGCTTGAAGTATAGTTTAAATGTTTTAAAATTATAAAAATAGTTAAAACAAAAAGTTACTAGTATTTCTGTTTACGATACTTGAAAGATAGATAACATCTTTTAAATTAAAAAAATAATTAAAAAAAATGTTACCAGGATGCGTATTTAGGATACTTGAATGATAGATAAATTCTTTTAAAATTACAAAACAATTAAAAAATATTACTAGTATTTAGGATACTTGAAGGATAGTTTAAATGTTTTAAAATTATAAAACTAATTTATAAAAAAAAAAGTAAGTAGGATTTCTGTTTAGGATACTTGCATGATAGCGTAAAAGTTTTAAAATTATAAAAATAATTTTTTTAAAAAATAACTATTGCTTCTGTTTAGGGTACTTGAAAGATAGTTTAAATGTTTTCAAATCATAAAAAAAATAAATAAAGAAAAAATAAGTTGGATTTATGTTAAGAATGCTTGAAGGATAGTTTAAACCTTTTAAAATTTTAAAAATAATTAAGAAAACATATTAGTATTTATGTTTACGATACTTGAAGGATAGTTTAAATGTTTCAAAATTATAAAAATAATTTATATATATAAAAAATAGGTATGATTTCTGTTTAGAATACTTGAAGGACAAATTAAATCTTTTAAAATTTTAAAAATAATTAAAAAATTTCTGTTTAGGATACTTGAATGATAGTTTAAATGTTTTGAAATTATAAAATAATTTTTTTAATAAAAAGTAATTAGGATTTCTGTTTAGGATACTAGAAGGATAGTTTAAATGATTTGAAATTATAAAATAATTTTTTTAAAAACAATTAAGTAGGATTTCTGTTTAGGATACTTGAAAGATATTTTAAATGTTTTGAAATTATAAAATAATTTTTTTAATAAAAAGTAATTAGAATTTCTGTTTAGGATACTTGAAGTATAGTTTAAATGTTTTGAAATTATAAAATAATTTTTTAAAAAACAATTAAGTAGGGTTTCTGTTTAGGATACTTGAAGGATAGTTTAAATATTTTGAAACTATAAAATAATTTTTTTAATAAAAAGTAATTAGCATCTATGTTTAGGATACTTGAAGAATAGTTTAAATGATTTGAAATTATAAAATAATTTTTTTAATAAAAAGTAATTACGATTTTTGTTTAGGATACTTGAAGAATAGTTTAAATATTTTGAAATTATAAAATATTTTTTTTAATAAAAAGTAAGTAGGATTTCTGTTAAGGATACTTGAAGGATAGTTTAAATGTTTTGAAATTATAAAATAATTTTTTTAATAAAAAGTAATTAGGATTTCTGTTTAGGATACTAGAATGATAGTTTAAATATTTTGAAATTATAAAATAATTTTTTTAACAAAAAGTAATTAAGATTTCTGTTTAGGATACTTGAAGAATAGATTAAATGTTTTGAAGTTATAAAATAATTTTTTTAATAAAAAGTAATTATGATTTCTGTTTAGGATACTTGAAGAATAGTTTAAATGTTTTGAAATTATAAAATAATTTTTTAAAAAACAATTAAGTAGGATTTCGGTTTAGGATACTTGAAGGATAGTTTAAATGTTTTGAAATTATAAAATAATTTTTTTAACAAAAAGTAATTAAGATTTCTGTTTAGGATACTTGAAGAATAGATTAAATGTTTTGAAGTTATAAAATAATTTTTTTAATAAAAAGTAATTATGATTTCTGTTTAGGATACTTGAAGAATAGTTTAAATGTTTTGAAATTATAAAATAATTTTTTAAAAAACAATTAAGTAGGATTTCTGTTTAGGATAGTAGAAGGATAGTTTAAATGTTTTGAAATTATAAAATAATTTTTTTAATAAAAAGTAATTAGGATTTCTGTTTACGATACTTGAAGAATAGTTTAAAAGTTTTGAAGTTATAAAATAATTTTTTTAATAAAAAGTAATTAAGATTTCTGTTTAGGATACTTGAAGAATAGTTTAAATGTTTTGAAATTATAAAATAATTTTTTTAAAAACAATTAAGTAGGATTTCTGTTTAGGATAGTAGAAGGATAGTTTAAATGTTTTGAATTATAAAATAATTTTTTTAATAAAAAGTAAGTTGGATTTCTGTTTAGGATACTTGAAGAATAGTTTAAATGTTTTGAAATTATAAAATAATTTTTTTAATAAAAAGTAATTAGGATTTCTGTTTAGGATACTAGAATGATAGTTTAAATGTTTTGAAATTATAAAATACTTTTTTTAATAAAAAGTAATTAGGATTTCTGTTTAGGATACTTGAAGAATAGTTTAAATGTTTTAAAATTATAAAATAATTTTTTTAAAAAAAAGTAATTAGGATTTCTGTGTACGATACTTGAAAGATAGTTTAAATGTTTTGAAATTATAACATAATTTTTTTAATAAAAAGTAATTAGGATTTCTGTTTATGATATTTGAAGAATATTTTAAATGTTTTGAAATTATAAAATAATTTTTTAATAAAAAGTAAGTAGGATTACTGTTTAAGATACTTGAAGCATAGTTTAAATGTTTTGAAATTATAAAATAATCTTTTTAATAAAAAGTAAGTAGGATTTCTGTTTAGGATACTTGAAGAATAGTTTAAATGTTTTGAAATTATAAAATAATTTTAATAAAAACAATTAAGTAGGATTTCTGTTAAGAATACTTGAAGGATAGTTTAAATGTTTTGAAATTATAAAACAAATTTATAAAAAAAGTTAAGAAGGATTTCTGTTTAGGATACTAGAAGGATAGTTTAAATGTTTTGAAATTATAAAAATAATTTATAAAAAAAGTTAAGAAGGATTTCTGTTTAGGATACTAGAAGGATAGTTTAAATGTTTTGAAATTATAAAATAATTTTTTTAATAAAAATTAAGTAGGATTTCTGTTTATGATACATGAAGGATAGTTTAAATGTTTTAAAATTATAAAAATAATTTATAAAAAAATTTAAGAAGGATTTCTGTTTAGGATATTAGAAGGATAGTTTAAATGTTTTAAAATTATAAAAATAATTTATAAAAAAAGTTAAGAAGGATTTCTTTTTAGGATACTAGAAGGATAGTTTAAATGTTTTAAAATTATAAAAATAATTTATAAAAAAAGTTAAGAAGGATTTCTGTTTAGGATACTAGAAAGATAGTTTAAATGTTTTGAAATTACAAAAAAAATTTATAAAAAAAGTTAAGAAGGATTTCTGTATAGGATACTACAAGGATAGTTTTAAAGTTTTGAAATTATAAGACAAATTTTTTAATAAAAAGTAAGTAGGATTTCTGTTTATGATACTTGAAGGATAGTTTAAATGTTTTGAAATTATAAAAAAAATTTATAAAAAAATTTAAGAAGGATTTCTGTTTAGGATACTAGAATGATAGTTTAAATGTTTTGAAATTATAAAATATTTTTTTTAATAAAAAGTAAGTTGGATTTCTGTTTAGAATACTTGAAGGATAGTTTAAATGTTTTGAAATTATAAAATAATTTTTTTAATAAAAAGTAAGTTATATTTCTGTTTAGAATACTTGAAGGATAGTTTAAATGTTTTGAAATTATAAAAAAAATTTATAAAAAAAGTTAAGAAGGATTTCTGTTTAGGATTCTAGAAGGATAGTTTAAATGTTTTCAAATTATAAAAATAATTTATAAACAAAATTAAGAAGGATTTCTGTTTAGGATACTACAAGGATAGTTTAAAAGTTTTGAAATTATAAAAAAAGTTAAGAAGGATTTCTGTTTAGGATACTAGAATGATAGTTTAAATGTTTTGAAATTATAAAAAAAATTTATAAAAAAAGTTAAGAAGGATTTCTGTTTAGGATACTAAAAGGATAGTTTAAATGTTTTAAAATTATAAAAATAGTTTATAAAAAAAAATAAGAAGGATTTCTGTTTAGGATACTAGAAGGATAGTTTAAATGTGTTGAAATTATAAAAATAGTTTATAAAAAAAATTAAGAAGGATTTCTGTTTATGATACTAGAAGGATAGTTTAAATGTTTTAAAATTATAAAAATAGTTTATAAAAAAAATTAAGAAGGATTTCTGTTTAATATTCTTGTAGGATAGTTTAAATGTTTTGAAATTATAAAATAATTTCTTTAATAAAAAGTAATTATGATTTACTTTTAGGATACTTGAAGAATAGTTTAAAAGTTTTGAAATTATAAAATAATTTTTTAAAAAAAGTAATTAAGATTTATTTTAGGATACTTGAAGGATAGTTTAAATGTTTTGAAATTATAAAATAATTTTTTAAAAAACAATTAAGTAGGATTTATTTAGGATACTAGAAGGATAGTTTAAATGTTTTGAAATTATAAAATAATTTTTTTAATAAAAAGTAAGTTGGATTTCTGTTTAGGATACTTGAAGGATAGTTTAAATGTTTTGAAATTATAAAATAATTTTTTTAATAAAAAGTAATTAGGATTTATTTTTTAGGATACTAGAAGGATAGTTTAAATGTTTTGAAATTATAAAATAATTTTTTTAATAAAAAAGTAAGTAGGATTTCTGTTTAGGATACTAGAAGGATAGTTTAAATGTTTTAAAATTATAAAATAATTTTTTTAAAAAAAAGTAAGTAGGATTTACGTATACGGATACTTGAAGGATAGTTTAAATGTTTTGAAATTATAAAATAATTTTTTTAATAAAAAGTAATTAGGATTTCTTTTATGATATTTGAAGGATATTTTAAATGTTTTGAAATTATAAAATAATTTTTTAATAAAAAGTAAGTAGGATTTCTGTTTAGGATACTTAAAGAATAGTTTAAATGTTTTGAAATTATAAAATAATTTTTTTAATAAAAAGTAAGTAGGATTTAGTTTAGGATACTTGAAGGATAGTTTAAATGTTTTGAAATTATAAAATAATTTTAATAAAAACAATTAAGTAGGATTTATGTTTAGATACTTGAAGGATAGTTTAAATGTTTTGAAATTATAAAACAAATTTATAAAAAAAGTTAAGAAGGATTTACTTTAGGATACTAGAAGGATAGTTTAAATGTTTTGAAATTATAAAAATAATTTATAAAAAAAATTAAGAAGGATTTCTTTTAGGATACTAGAAGGATAGTTTAAATGTTTTGAAATTATAAAATAATTTTTTTAATAAAAAATAAGTAGGATTTCTGTTTAGGATACTATGAAGGATAGTTTAAATGTTTTGAAATTATAAAAAAATTTATAAAAAAAGTTAAGAAGGATTTCTTTTAGGATACTAGAAGGATAGTTTAAATGTTTTGAAATTATAAAAATAATTTATAAAAAAAGTTAAGAAGGATTTACTGTTTAGGATACTAGAAGGATAGTTTAAATGTTTTAAAATTATAAAAATAATTTATAAAAAAAGTTAAGAAGGATTTCTGTTTAGGATACTAGAAGGATAGTTTAAATGTTTTGAAATTATAAAAAAATTTATAAAAAACGTTAAGAAGGATTTCGTTTAGGATACTAGAAGGATAGTTTAAATGTTTTGAAATTATAAAAAAATTTTTTAATAAAAAGTAAGTAGGATTTCCGTTTAGGATACTTGAAGGATAGTTTAAATGTTTTGAAATTATAAAAAAAATTTATAAAAAAAGTTAAGAACGATTTCTTTTAGGATACTAGAAGGATAGTTTAAATGTTTTAAAATTATAAAAAAATTTATAAAAAAAATTAAGAAGGATTTCTGTTTTAGGATACTAGAAGGATAGTTTAAATGTTTTGAAATTATAAAATAATTTTTTTAATAAAAAGTAAGTAGGATTTCTGTTTAGGATACTAGAAGGATAGTTTAAATGTTTTGAAATTATAAAATTTTTTTATAAAAAACATTAAGAAGGATTTCTGTTTAGGATACTAGAAGGATAGTTTAAATGTTTTGAAATTATAAAAAAAATTTATAAAAAAAGTTAAGAAGGATTTCTGTTTAGGATACTAGAAAGATAGTTTAAATGTTTTAAAATTATAAAAATAGTTTATAAAAAAAAATTAAGAAGGATTTACATGTTTAATATACTTGAAGGATAGTTTAAATGTTTTGAAATTATAAAATAATTTCTTTAATAAAAAGTAAGTAGGATTTCTGTTTATGAAACTTGAAGGATAGTTTAAATGTTTTGAAATTATAAAAATAATTTATAAAAAAATTTAAGAAGGATTTCTGTTTAGGATTCTAGAAGGATAGTTTAAAAGTTTTCAAATTAGAAAAAAAAATTATAAAAAAAATTAAGAAGGATTTCTGTTTAGAATACCTAAAGGATAGTTTAAATGTTTTGAAATTATAAAATAATTTTTTTAATAAAAAGTAAGTTAGATTTCTGTTTAGAATACTTGAAGGATAGTTTAAATGTTTTGAAATTATAAAATAATTTTATTAATAAAAAGTAAGTTGGATTTCTGTTTAGGATACTAGAAGGATAGTTTAAATGTTTTGAAATTACAAAAAAATTTATAAAAAAAGTTAAGAAGGATTCCTGTTTAGGATACTACAAGGATAGTTTTAAAGTTTTGAAATTATAAGACAAATTTTTTAATAAAAAGTAAGTAGGATTTCTGTTTATGATACTTGAAGGATAGTTTAAATGTTTTGAAATTATAAAAAAAATTTATAAAAAAAGTTAAGAAGGATTTCTGTTTAGGATTCTAGAAGGATAGTTTAAATGTTTTCAAATTATAAAAATAATTTATAAACAAAATTAAGAAGGATTTCTGTTAGGATACTACAAGGATAGTTTAAAAGTTTTGAAATTATAAAAAAAGTTAAGAAGGATTTCTGTTTAGGATACTAGAATGATAGTTTAAATGTTTTGAAATTATAAAAAAATTTATAAAAAAAGTTAAGAAGGATTTCTGTTTAGGATACTAGAAGGATAGTTTAAATGTTTTAAAATTATAAAAATAGTTTATAAAAAAAATTAAGAAGGATTTTTGTTTAGTATACTTGAAGGATAGTTTAAATGTTTTGAAATTATAAAATAATTTCTTTAATAAAAAGTAAGTAGGATTTCTGTTTATGATACTTGAAGGATAGTTTAAATGTTTTGAAATTATAAAAAAAATTTATAAAAAAATTTAAGAAGGATTTCTGTTTAGGATACTAGAAGGATAGTTTAAATGTTTTAAAATTATAAAAAAAATTTATAAAAAAAATTAAGAAGGATTTCTGTTTAGGATACCTAAAGGATAGTTTAAATGTTTTGAAATTATAAAATAATTTTTTTAATAAAAAGTAAGTTGGATTTCTGTTTAGAATACTTGAAGGATAGTTTAAATGTTTTGAAATTATAAAATAATTTTTTTTAATTAAAAGTAAGTAGGATTTCTTTTTAGGATACTAGAAGGATAGTTTAAATGTTTTGAAATTATAAAATAATTTTTTTAAGAAAAAGTATGTAGGATTTCTAATTAGGATACTAGAACAATAGTTTAAATGTTTTTTAAATTATAAAAATAATTTATAAAAAATATTAAGAAAGAATTCTGTTTAGGATACTAGAAGGATAGTTTAAATGTTTTAAAATTATAAAAATAATTTATAAAAAAAATAAGAAGGATTTCTGTTTAGGATACTAGAAGGATAGTTTAAATGTGTTGAAATTATAAAATATTTTTTTTAAGAAAAAGTAAGTTGGATTTCTGTTTAGAATACTTGAAGGATAGTTTAAATGTTTTGAAATTATAAAATAATTTTTTTAATAAAAAGTAAGTAGGATTTCTTTTTAGGATACTAGAAGGATAGTTTAAATGTTTTGAAATTATAAAATAATTTTTTTAATAAAAAGTAAGTAGGATTTCTGTTTAGGATACTAGAAGGATAGTTTAAATGTTTTGAAATTATAAAAAAATTTATAAAAAAAAGTTAAGAAGGATTTCTGTTTAGGATACTAGAAGGATAGTTTAAATGTTTTAAAATTATAAAAATAGTTTATAAAAAAAATTAAGAAGGATTTCTGTTTAATATACTTGAAGGATAGTTTAAATGTTTTGAAATTATAAAATAATTTCTTTAATAAAAAGTAAGTAGGATTTCTGTTTATGATACTTGAAGGATAGTTTAAATGTTTTGAAATTATAAAAAAATTTATAAAAAAATTAAGAAGGATTTCTTTTAGGATACTAGAAGGATAGTTTAAATGTTTTGAAATTATAAAAAAAATTTATAAAAAAAATTAAGAAGGATTTCTTTAGGATACCTAAAGGATAGTTTAAATGTTTTGAAATTATAAAATAATTTTTTTAATAAAAAGTAAGTTAGATTTCTGTTTAGAATACTTGAAGGATAGTTTAAATGTTTTGAAATTATAAAATAATTTTATTAATAAAAAGTAAGTTGGATTTCTGTTTAGGATACTAGAAAGATAGTTTAAATGTTTTGAAATTATAAAAAACATTTATAAAAAAAGTTAAGAAGGATTTCTGTATAGGATACTACAAGGATAGTTTTAAAGTTTTGAAATTATAAGACAAATTTTTTAATAAAAAGTAAGTAGGATTTCTGTTTAGATACTTGAAGGATAGTTTAAATGTTTTGAAATTATAAAAAAAATTTATAAAAAAATTTAGAAGGATTTCTGTTTAGGATACTAGAAGGATAGTTTAAATGTTTTGAAATTATAAAATATTTTTTTTAATAAAAAGTAAGTTGGATTTCTTTAGAATACTTGAAGGATAGTTTAAATGTTTTGAAATTATAAAATAATTTTTTTAATAAAAAGTAAGTTATTTTTCGTTTATGATACTTGAAGGATAGTTTAAATGTTTTGAAATTATAAAAAAAATTTATAAAAAAAGTTAAGAAGGATTTCTTTTAGGATACTAGAAGGATAGTTTAAATGTTTTCAAATTATAAAAATAATTTATAAACAAAATTAAGAAGGATTTCTGTTTAGGATACTAGAAGGATAGTTTAAATGTTTTGAAATTATAAAAAAATTTTTAAAAAAAGTAAGAAGGATTTCTTTTAGGATACTAGAAGGATAGTTTAAATGTTTTGAAATTATAAAAAAATTTATAAAAAAAGTTAAGAAGGATTTCTGTTTAGGATACTAGAAGGATAGTTTAAATGTTTTAAAATTATAAAAAAATTTTATAAAAAAAATAAGAAGGATTTCTTTTAGGATACTAGAAGGATAGTTTAAATGTTTTGAAATTATAAAAAATTTTTTTATAAAAAGTAAGTTGGATTTCTGTTTAGATACTTGAAGGATAGTTTAAATGTTTTGAAATTATAAAATAATATTTTTTAATAAAAAGTAAGTTGGATTTCTATTTAGAATACTTGAAGGACAGTTTAAATGTTTTGAAATTATAAAATAATTTTTTTTAATAAAAAGTAAGTAGGATTTCTGTTTATGATACTTGAAAGATAGTTTAAATGTTTTGAAATTATAAAAAAAATTATAAAAAAAGTTAAGAAGGATTTTTGTATAGGATACTAGAAGGATAGTTTAAATGTTTTGAAATTATAAAAAAATTTATAAAAAAAAGTTAAGAAGGATTTCTCTTTAGGATACTAGAAGGATAGTTTAAATGTTTTGAAATTATAAAAATAATTTATAAAAAAAGTTAAGAAGGATTTCTATTAGGATACTAGAAGGGTAGTTTAAATGTTTTGAAATTATAAAATAATTTTTTTAATAAAAAGTAAGTTAGATTTCTGTTTAGAATACTTGAAGGATAGTTTAAATGTTTTGAAATTATAAAATAATTTTTTTAATAAAAAGTAAGTTGGATTTCTGTTTAGGATACTAGAAGGATAGTTTAAATGTTTTGAAATTATAAAAAAAATTTATAAAAAAAGTTAAGAAGGATTTCTGTTTAGGATACTACAAGGATAGTTTTAATGTTTTGAAATTATAAGACAAATTTTTTAATAAAAAGTAAGTAGGATTTCTGTTTAGGATACTTGAAGGATAGTTTAAATGTTTTGAAATTATAAAAAAATTTATAAAAAAATTTAAGAAGGATTTCTGTTTAGGATACTAGAAGGATAGTTTAAATGTTTTAAAATTATAAAAATAATTTATAAAAAAAGTTAAGAAGGATTTCTGTTTATGATACTTGAAGGATAGTTTAAATGTTTTGAAATTATAAAATAATTTTTTTAATAAAAAGTAAGTAGGATTTTTGTTTAGGATACTAGAAGGATAGTTTAAATGTTTTGAAATTATAAAAAAAATTTAAAAAAAATTAAGTAGGATTTCTTTTAGGATACTAGAAGGATAGTTTAAATGTTTTGAAATTATAAAATAATTTTTTTAATAAAAAGTAAGTTGGATTTCGTTTAGGATACTTGAAGGATAGTTTAAATGTTTTGAAATTATAAAATAATTTTTTTAATAAAAAGTAAGTAGGATTTCCGTTTAGGATACTAGAAGGATAGTTTAAATGTTTTGAAATTATAAAATAATTTTTTAAAAAAAAGTAAGAAGGATTTCTGTTTAGGATACTAGAAGGATAGTTTAAATGTTTTAAAATTATAAAAAAATTTTTTAAAAAAAATTAAGAAGGATTTCCGTTTAGGATACTAGAAGGATAGTTTAAATGTTTTGAAATTATAAAATAATTTTTTTAATAAAAAGTAAGTAGGATTTCTTTTTAGGATACTTGAAGGATAGTTTAAATGTTTTGAAATTATAAAATAATTTTTTTAATAAAAAGTAAGTAGGATTTCTGTTTAGGATACTAAAAGGATAGTTTAAATGTTTTGAAATTATAAAAAAAATTTAATAAAAAAATTAAGTAGGATTTCGCTTAGGATACTAGAAGGATAGTTTAAATGTTTTGAAATTATAAAAAAATTTATAAAAAAAGTTAAGAAGGATTTCTTTTAGGATACTAGAAGGATAGTTTAAATGTTTTGAAATTATAAAAAAATTTATAAAAAAAGTTAAGAAGGATTTCTGTTTAGGATACTAGAAGGATAGTTTAAATGTTTTGAAATTATAAAAAAAATTTATAAAAAAAGTTAAGAAGGATTTCTGTTTAGGATACTAGAAGGATAGTTTAAATGTTTTGAAATTATAAAAAATAATTTATAAAAAAATTAAGAAGGATTTCTGTTTAGGATACTACAAGGATAGTTTAAATGTTTTGAAATTATAAAAAAAATTTATAAAAAAAGTTAAGAAGGATTTCTTTTAGGATACTAGAAGGATAGTTTAAATGTTTTGAAATTATAAAAAAAATTTATAAAAAAAATTAAG
Organism: Populus x sibirica; assembly: GCA_019202695.1. Taxonomy (NCBI): domain Eukaryota; kingdom Viridiplantae; phylum Streptophyta; class Magnoliopsida; order Malpighiales; family Salicaceae; genus Populus; species Populus x sibirica. The sequence goes on along the minus strand of JAGMVL010000062.1, from coordinate 9,745 downwards.
AAGGATTTCGTTTAGGATACTAGAAGGATAGTTTAAATGTTTTGAAATTATAAAAAAAATTTATAAAAAAAATAAGAAGGATTTCTTTTAGGATACTAGAAGGATAGTTTAAATGTTTTGAAATTATAAAATAATTTTTTTAATAAAAAGTAAGTTGGATTTCTTTAGAATACTTGAAGGATAGTTTAAATGTTTTGAAATTATAAAATAATTTTTTTAATAAAAAGTAAGTAGGATTTCTTTTAGAATACTTGAAGGATAGTTTAAATGTTTTGAAATTATAAAAAAATTTTTATAAAAAAATAAGTAGGATTTATTTAGGATACTGAAGGATAGTTTAAATGTTTTGAAATTATAAAAAAAATTTATAAAAAAAGTTAAGAAGGATTTTTGTATAGGATACTAGAAGGATAGTTTAAATGTTTTAAAATTATTAAAAAAATTTATAAAAAAAGTTAAGAAGGATTTCTGTTTAGGATACTAGAAGGATAGTTTAAATGTTTTGAAATTATAAAAAAATTTATAAAAAAATTAAGAAGGATTTCGTTTAGGATACTAGAAGGATAGTTTAAATGTTTTGAAATTATAAAATAATTTTTTAATAAAAAGTAAGTTAGGATTTCTGTTTAGAATACTTGAAGGATAGTTTAAATGTTTTGAAATTATAAAATAATTTTTTAAAAAAAGTAAGTTGGATTTCGTTTAGGATACTAGAAGGATAGTTTAAATGTTTTGAAATTATAAAAAAAATTTATAAAAAAAGTAAATAGGATTTCTTTAGGATACTAGAAGGATAGTTTAAATGTTTTGAAATTATAAAAAAATTTTTTAAAAAAAGTAAGAAGGATTTCTGTTTAGATACTTGAAGGATAGTTTAAATGTTTTGAAATTATAAAAAAATTTATAAAAAAAATTAAGAAGGATTTCGTTTAGGATACTAGAAGGATAGTTTAAATGTTTTGAAATTATAAAAATAATTTATAAAAAAAATTAAGAAGTATTTCTGTTTAATATACTTGAAGGATAGTTTAAATGTTTTGAAATTATAAAATAATTTCTTTAATAAAAAGTAAGTAGGATTTCTGTTTAGGATACTAGAAGGATAGTTTAAATGTTTTGAAATTATAAAAAAATTTTATAAAAAAATTAAGAAGGATTTCTGTTTAGGATACTAGAAGGATAGTTTAAATGTTTTGAAATTATAAAATAATTTTTTTAATAAAAAGTAAGTTGGATTTCTGTTTAGGATACTTGAAGGATAGTTTAAATGTTTTGAAATTATAAAATAATTTTTTTAATAAAAAGTAAGTAGGATTTCTTTTAGGATACTAGAACGATAGTTTAAATGTTTTGAAATTATAAAATAATTTTTTTAATAAAAAGTAAGAAGGATTTCTGTTTAGGATACTTGAAGGATAGTTTAAATGTTTTGAAATTATAAAATAATTTTTAAAAAAAAGTAAGAAGGATTTCTGTTTAGGATACTTGAAGGATAGTTTAAATGTTTTGAAATTATAAAATAATTTTTTAATAAAAAGTAATAGGATTTCTGTTTAGATACTTGAAGGATAGTTTAAATGTTTTGAAATTATAAAAAAAATTTTTAATAAAAAGTAAGTAGGATTTCTGTTTAGGATACTTGAAGGATAGTTTAAATGTTTTGAAATTATAAAAAAATTTTTTAATAAAAAGTAAGAAGGATTTCGTTTAGGATACTTGAAGGATAGTTTAAATGTTTTGAAATTATAAAATAATTTTTTAATAAAAAGTAAGTAAATTTCTTTTAGGATACTTGAAGGATAGTTTAAATGTTTTGAAATTATAAAAAAAATTTATAAAAAAAGTTAAGAAGGATTTCTTTTAGGATACTAGAAGGATAGTTTAAATGTTTTGAAATTATAAAAAAAATTTATAAAAAAAGTTAAGAAGGATTTCTGTTTAGGATACTAGAAGGATAGTTTAAATGTTTTGAAATTATAAAATAATTTTTTAATAAAAACAAGTTAAGAAGGATTTCTGTTTAGGATACTTGAAGGATAGTTTAAATGTTTTGAAATTATAAAAAAATTTATAAAAAAATTTAAGAAGGATTTCTGTTTAGGATACTAGAAGGATAGTTTAAATGTTTTGAAATTATAAAAATAATTTATAAAAAAAGTTAAGAAGGATTTCGGTTTAGGATACTAGAAGGATAGTTTAAATGTTTTAAAATAATAAAAATAATTTATAAAAAAAGTTAAGAAGGATTTCTGTTTAGGATACTAGAAGGATAGTTTAAATGTTTTGAAATTATAAAAAATTTATAAAAAAAGTTAAGAAGGATTTCTTTATAGGATACTAGAAGGATAGTTTAAATGTTTTGAAATTATAAAAAATTTTTTAATAAAAAGTAAGTAGGATTTCGTTTAGGATACTTGAAGGATAGTTTAAATGTTTTGAAATTATAAAAAAAATTTATAAAAAAAAGTAAGAAGGATTTCGTTTAGGATACTAGAAGGATAGTTTAAATGTTTTAAAATTATAAAAAAATTTATAAAAAAATTAAGAAGGATTTCGTTTAGGATACTAGAAGGATAGTTTAAATGTTTTGAAATTATAAAATAATTTTTTTAATAAAAATTAAGTAGGATTTCTGTTTAGGATACTTGAAGGATAGTTTAAATGTTTTGAAATTATAAAATAAATTTATAAAAAAAGTTAAGAAGGATTTCTGTTTAGGATACTAGAAGGATAGTTTAAATGTTTTGAAATTATAAAAAAATTTATAAAAAAAGTTAAGAAGGATTTGCTTAGGATACTAGAAGGATAGTTTAAATGTTTTGAAATTATAAAAAAATTTATAAAAAAAGTTAAGAAGGATTTCTGTTAGGATACTAGAAGGATAGTTTAAATGTTTTGAAATTATAAAATAAATTTTTTAATAAAAAGTAAGTAGGATTTCTTTAGGATACTTGAAGGATAGTTTAAATGTTTTGAAATTATAAAAAAAATTTTTAAAAAAAGTTAAGAAGGATTTCGTTTAGGATACTAGAAGGATAGTTTAAATGTTTTGAAATTATAAAAAAATTTATAAAAAAAGTTAAGAAGGATTTCTTTTAGATACTAGAAGGATAGTTTAAATGTTTTGAAATTATAAAATAATTTTTTAATAAAAAGTAAGTAGGATTTCGTTTAGGATACTAGAAGGATAGTTTAAATGTTTTGAAATTATAAAAAAATTTATAAAAAAAATTAAGAAGGATTTCGTTTAGGATACTAGAAGGATAGTTTAAATGTTTTGAAATTATAAAAATAATTTATAAAAAAAATTAAGAAGGATTTCTGTTTAGATATCTTGAAGGATAGTTTAAATGTTTTGAAATTATAAAATAATTTCTTTAATAAAAAGTAAGTAGGATTTCTGTTTAGAAACTTGAAGGATAGTTTAAATGTTTTGAAATTATAAAAAAAATTTATAAAAAAAGTTAAGAAGGATTTCGTTTAGGATACTAGAAGGATAGTTTAAATGTTTTGAAATTATAAAAAAAATTTATAAAAAAATTAAGAAGGATTTCATTAGGATACTAGAAGGATAGTTTAAATGTTTTGAAATTATAAAATAATTTATAAAAAAAGTAAGTAGGATTTCCATTTAGGATACTAGAAGGATAGTTTAAATGTTTTGAAATTATAAAAAAATTTTTATAAAAAAGTTAAGTAGGATTTCGTTTAGGATACTAGAAGGATAGTTTAAATGTTTTGAAATTATAAAAAAATTTTTATAAAAAAAGTAAAGTAGGATTTCTGTTTAGATACTTGAAGGATAGTTTAAATGTTTTGAAATTATAAAAAAATTTATAAAAAAAGTTAAGAAGGATTTCTTTTAGGATACTAGAAGGATAGTTTAAATGTTTTGAAATTATAAAAAATTTATAAAAAAATTAAGAAGGATTTGCTTAGGATACTAGAAGGATAGTTTAAATGTTTTGAAATTATAAAATAATTTTTTAAAAAAAGTTAAGAAGGATTTCGTTTAGGATACTAGAAGGATAGTTTAAATGTTTTGAAATTATAAAAAAATTTATAAAAAAATTAAGAAGGATTTCGTTTAGGATACTAGAAGGATAGTTTAAATGTTTTGAAATTATAAAAAAAATTTTTAAAAAAAAGTTAAGAAGGATTTACTTTAGGATACTTGAAGGATAGTTTAAATGTTTTGAAATTATAAAAAAATTTATAAAAAAAGTTAAGAAGGATTTCGTTTTAGGATACTTGAAGGATAGTTTAAATGTTTTGAAATTATAAAATAATTTTTTTAAAAAAAGTAAGTAGGATTTCCGTTTAGGATACTAGAAGGATAGTTTAAATGTTTTGAAATTATAAAAAAATTTATAAAAAAAGTTAGAAGGATTTCGTTAGGATACTAGAAGGATAGTTTAAATGTTTTGAAATTATAAAAATAATTTTTAAAAAAATTAAGAAGGATTTCTGTTTAGGATACTAGAAGGATAGTTTAAATGTTTTGAAATTATAAAAATAATTTATAAAAAAGTTAAGAAGGATTTCTTTAGGATACTAGAAGGATAGTTTAAATGTTTTGAAATTATAAAAAAATTTATAAAAAAAGTTAAGAAGGATTTCTTTTAGGATACTAGAAGGATAGTTTAAATGTTTTGAAATTATAAAAAAAATTTATAAAAAAATTAAGAAGGATTGCTTAGGATACTTGAAGGATAGTTTAAATGTTTTGAAATTATAAAATAATTTTTTTAATAAAAAAGTAAGTTGGATTTCTTTAGAATACTTGAAGGATAGTTTAAATGTTTTGAAATTATAAAATAATTTTTTTAATAAAAAGTAAGATGGATTTGCGTTTAGAATACTTGAAGGATAGTTTAAATGTTTTGAAATTATAAAATAATTTTTTTAATAAAAAGTAAGTAGGATTTCGCTTTAGGATACTAGAAGGATAGTTTAAATGTTTTGAAATTATAAAAAATTTATAAAAAAAGTTAAGAAGGATTTTAGGATACTAGAAGGATAGTTTAAATGTTTTGAAATTATAAAAAAATTTATAAAAAAAATTAAGAAGGATTTCTCTTAGGATACTAGAAGGATAGTTTAAATGTTTTGAAATTATAAAAAAAATTTTTAAAAAAAAGTTAAGAAGGATTTCTTAGAATACTTGAAGGATAGTTTAAATGTTTTGAAATTATAAAATAGTTTTTTTGATAAAAAGTAAGTAGGATTTCTATTTAGGATACTAGAAGGATAGTTTAAATGTTTTGAAATTATAAAAAAATTTATAAAAAAAGTTAAGAAGGATTTCTTTAGGATACTAGAAGGATAGTTTAAATGTTTTGAAATTATAAAAAAAATTTATAAAAAAAATTAAGAAGGATTTCGTTTAGGATACTAGAAGGATAGTTTAAATGTTTTGAAATTATAAAAAAAATTTATAAAAAAAATTAAGAAGGATTTCGTTTAGGATACTTGAAGGATAGTTTAAATGTTTTGAAATTATAAAATAATTTTTTAATAAAAAGTAAGTAGGATTTCTGTTTAGGATACTAGAAGGATAGTTTAAATGTTTTGAAATTATAAAAAAAATTTATAAAAAAAGTTAAGAAGGATTTCATTTAGGATACTAGAAGGATAGTTTAAATGTTTTGAAATTATAAAAAAAATTTATAAAAAAAATTAAGAAGGATTACTTTTAGGATATACTAGAAGGATAGTTTAAATGTTTTGAAATTATAAAATAATTTTTAATAAAAAGTAAGAAGGATTTCTTAGATAAACTAGAAGGATAGTTTAAATGTTTTGAAATTATAAAAAAATTTATAAAAAAAGTAAGAAGGATTTCTTTAGGATACTAGAAGGATAGTTTAAATGTTTTGAAATTATAAAAAAATTTATAAAAAAAGTAAGTAGGATTTCCGTTAGGATACTAGAAGGATAGTTTAAATGTTTTGAAATTATAAAATAATTTTTTTAATAAAAAGTAAGTTAGGATTTTGCTTTAGGATACTTGAAGGATAGTTTAAATGTTTTGAAATTATAAAAAAATTTATAAAAAAAAGTAAGAAGGATTTAGATTAAGATACTAGAAGGATAGTTTAAATGTTTTGAAATTATAAAAAAATTTATAAAAAAAATTAAGAAGGATTTCTGTTTAGGATACTTGAAGGATAGTTTAAATGTTTTGAAATTATAAAATAATTTTTTTAATAAAAAGTAAGTAGGATTTCTGTTTAGGATACTAGAAGGATAGTTTAAATGTTTTGAAATTATAAAAAAATTTATAAAAAAAGTTAAGAAGGATTACAGTTAGGATACTTGAAGGATAGTTTAAATGTTTTGAAATTATAAAAAAAATTTATAAAAAAAGTTAAGAAGGATTTCTGTTTAGGATACTAGAAGGATAGTTTAAATGTTTTGAAATTATAAAAAAATTTAAAAAAAGTTAAGAAGGATTTCTTTAGGATACTAGAAGGATAGTTTAAATGTTTTGAAATTATAAAAAAATTTATAAAAAAAGTTAAGAAGGATTTGCTTTAGGATACTAGAAGGATAGTTTAAATGTTTTGAAATTATAAAAATAATTTATAAAAAAAGTAAGAAGGATTTCTGCTTAGGATACTTGAAGGATAGTTTAAATGTTTTGAAATTATAAAATAATTTTTTAATAAAAAGTAAGTTGAATGATTTCTTAGAGATACTTGAAGGATAGTTTAAATGTTTTGAAATTATAAAAAAATTTATAAAAAAAGTTAAGAAGGATTTCTTTTAGGATACTAGAAGGATAGTTTAAATGTTTTGAAATTATAAAAAAAATTTATAAAAAAAGTAAGAAGGATTTCTTTAGGATACTAGAAGGATAGTTTAAATGTTTTGAAATTATAAAATAATTTTTTAATAAAAAGTTAAGAAGGATTTCTTAGGATACTTGAAGGATAGTTTAAATGTTTTGAAATTATAAAATAATTTTTTAATAAAAAGTAAGTAGGATTGCTTTAGGATACTAGAAGGATAGTTTAAATGTTTTGAAATTATAAAAAAAATTTTTTAAAAAAAGTAAGAAGGATTTCTTTAGGATACTAGAAGGATAGTTTAAATGTTTTGAAATTATAAAAAAATTTATAAAAAAAGTTAAGAAGGATTTCTGTTTAGGATACTAGAAGGATAGTTTAAATGTTTTGAAATTATAAAAAAAATTTATAAAAAAAGTTAAGAAGGATTTCGGTTTAGGATACTAGAAGGATAGTTTAAATGTTTTGAAATTATAAAAAAATTTTTTAAAAAAAGTAAGAAGGATTTCTTTAGGATACTAGAAGGATAGTTTAAATGTTTTGAAATTATAAAATAAAATTTTTAATAAAAAGTTAAGTAGGATTTCTTTTAGGATACTAGAAGGATAGTTTAAATGTTTTGAAATTATAAAATAATTTATAAAAAAAGTTAAGAAGGATTTCGTTTAGGATACTAGAAGGATAGTTTAAATGTTTTGAAATTATAAAAAAATTTTAAAAAAAAGTTAAGAAGGATTTCTTTAGGATACTAGAAGGATAGTTTAAATGTTTTGAAATTATAAAAATAATTTATAAAAAAAATTAAGAAGGATTTCTATTTAGGATACTTGAAGGATAGTTTAAATGTTTTGAAATTATAAGACAAATTTTTTAATAAAAAGTAAGTAAGATTTCTGTTAGGATACTAGAAGGATAGTTTAAATGTTTTGAAATTATAAAAAAATTTATAAAAAAAGTTAAGAAGGATTTCGCTTAGGATACTAGAAGGATAGTTTAAATGTTTTAAAATTATAAAAAAAATTATAAAAAAAATTAAGAAGGATTTCTGTTTAGGATACTAGAAGGATAGTTTAAATGTTTTGAAATTATAAAAAAAATTTTTTAAAAAAAGTAAGAAGGATTGTCTTAGGATACTTGAAGGATAGTTTAAATGTTTTGAAATTATAAAATAATTTTTTTAATAAAAAGTAAGTAGGATTTCTGTTTAGGATACTAGAAGGATAGTTTAAATGTTTTGAAATTATAAAAAAATTTTAAAAAAAGTTAAGAAGGATTTCTGTTTAGGATACTTGAAGGATAGTTTAAATGTTTTGAAATTATAAAAAAATTTTTTAAAAAAAGTTAAGAAGGATTTCTTTAGGATACTAGAAGGATAGTTTAAATGTTTTGAAATTATAAAAAAAATTTATAAAAAAAATAAGAAGGATTTCGCTTAGGATACTTGAAGGATAGTTTAAATGTTTTGAAATTATAAAATAATTTTTTTAATAAAAAAGTAAGTTGGATTTGCTTAGAATACTTGAAGGATAGTTTAAATGTTTTGAAATTATAAAATAATTTTTTTAATAAAAAGTAAGTAGGATTTCTGTTTAGGATACTAGAAGGATAGTTTAAATGTTTTGAAATTATAAAAAAAATTTATAAAAAAAGTTAAGAAGGATTTCTGTTTAGGATACTAGAAGGATAGTTTAAATGTTTTGAAATTATAAAAAAATTTATAAAAAAAATTAAGAAGGATTTTTGCTTAGGATACTAGAAGGATAGTTTAAATGTTTTGAAATTATAAAAAAAATTTTATAAAAAAAGTTAAGAAGGATTTATTTAGGATACTAGAAGGATAGTTTAAATGTTTTGAAATTATAAAAAAATTTTTAAAAAAAAGTAAGAAGGATTTCTGTTTAGGATACTAGAAGGATAGTTTAAATGTTTTGAAATTATAAAAAAAATTTATAAAAAAGTTAAGAAGGATTTCTTTAGGATACTAGAAGGATAGTTTAAATGTTTTGAAATTATAAAAATAATTTATAAAAAAAATTAAGAAGGATTTGCGTTTAGGATACTTGAAGGATAGTTTAAATGTTTTGAAATTATAAAAAATTTTTAATAAAAAAGTAAGTAGGATTTTTTTAGGATACTAGAAGGATAGTTTAAATGTTTTGAAATTATAAAAATAATTTATAAAAAAGTTAAGAAGATTTGCTTAGGATACTAGAAGGATAGTTTAAATGTTTTAAAATTATAAAAAAATTTATAAAAAAATTAAGAAGGATTTCGTTTAGGATACTAGAAGGATAGTTTAAATGTTTTGAAATTATAAAATAATTTTTTAATAAAAAGTAAGTTGGATTTCCGTTTAGAATACTTGAAGGATAGTTTAAATGTTTTGAAATTATAAAATAATTTTTTTAAAAAAAGTAAGAAGGATTTCTTTAGGATACTAGAAGGATAGTTTAAATGTTTTGAAATTATAAAAAAATTTATAAAAAAAGTTAAGAAGGATTTCGTTTAGGATACTTAGAAGGATAGTTTAAATGTTTTTAAATTATAAAATAATTTTTTTAACAAAAAGTAAGTAGGATTTCTAGGATACTAGAAGGATAGTTTAAATGTTTTTAAATTATAAAAAATAATTTATAAAAAAAGTTAAGAAGGATTTCGTTTAGGATACTTAGAAGGATAGTTTAAATGTTTTGAAATTATAAAAAAATTTATAAAAAAATTAAGAAGGATTTCTTTTAGGATACTAGAAGGATAGTTTAAATGTTTTGAAATTATAAAAATAATTTATAAAAAAAAGTTAAGAAGGATTTAAGTTAGGATACTAGAAGGATAGTTTAAATGTTTTGAAATTATAAAATAATTTTTTAATAAAAAGTAGTAGGATTTTTGTTTAGGATACTAGAAGGATAGTTTAAATGTTTTGAAATTATAAAAAAAATTTATAAAAAAGTTAA
>JAGMVL010000172.1:0-15511 GCA_019202695.1 Populus x sibirica | reverse complement strand
AAATTTTATAAAAAAATTTAATAAAAAGTAAGTTGGATTTCTGTTTAGAATACTTGAAGGATAGTTTAAATGTTTTGAAATTATAAAATAATTTTTTTAATAAAAAGTAAGATGGATTTCTGTTTAGAATACTTGAAGGATAGTTTAAATGTTTTGAAATTATAAAATAATTTTTTAAATAAAAAGTAAGTTGGATTTCCTTTAGAAAACTTGAAGGATAGTTTAAATGTTTTGAAATTATAAAATAATTTTTTTAATAAAAAGTAAGTAGGATTTTTGTTTAGGATACTAGAAGGATAGTTTAAATGTTTTGAAATTATAAAAAAAATTTATAAAAAAAGTTAAGAAGGATTTCTGTTTAGGATACTAGAAGGATAGTTTAAATGTTTTAAAATTATAAAAAAAATTTATAAAAAAATTAAGAATGATTTCTGTTTAGGATACTAGAAGGATAGTTTAAATGTTTTGAAATAATAAAAATAATTTATAAAAAAAGTTAAGAAGGATTTCTGTTTAGGATATTAGAAGGATAGTTTAAATGTTTTGAAATTATAAAAAAAGTTAAGAAGGATTTCTGTTTAGGATACTAGAAGGATAGTTTAAATGTTTTGAAATTATAAAAAAATTTATAAAAAAAGTTAAGAAGGATTTCTGTTTAGGATACTAGAAGGATAGTTTAAATGTTTTGAAATTATAAAAAAATTTTTAAAAAAAAGTAAGAAGGATTTTTGTTTAGGATACTTGAAGGATAGTTTAAATGTTTTGAAATTATAAAATAATTTTTATAATAAAAAGTAAGTAGGATTTCTGTTTAGGATACTAGAAGGATAGTTTAAATGTTTTGAAATTATAAAAAAAATTTATAAAAAAAGTTAAGAAGGATTTCTTTTAGGATACTAGAAGGATAGTTTAAATGTTTTAAAATTATTAAAAAAATTTATAAAAAAAGTTAAGAAGGATTTCTGTTTAGGATACTAGAAGGATAGTTTAAATGTTTTGAAATTATAAAATAATTTTTTTAATAAAAAGTTAAGAAGGATTTCTGTTTAGGATACTAGAAGGATAGTTTAAATGTTTTAAAATTATAAAAATAAATTTTTTAATAAAAAGTAAGAAGGATTTCTGTTTAGGACACTAGAAGGATAGTTTAAATGTTTTGAAATTATAAAAAAAATTTATAAAAAAAGTTAAGAAGGATTTTGTTTAGGATACTAGAAGGATAGTTTAAATGTTTTGAAATTATAAAAAATTTATAAAAAAAGTTAAGAAGGATTTCTGTTTAGGATACTAGAAGGATAGTTTAAATGTTTTGAAATTATAAAATAATTTTTTAAAAAAAAGTTAAGAATGATTTCTTTTAGGATACTAGAAGGATAGTTTAAATGTTTTGAAATTATAAAAAAAATTTATAAAAAAAGTTAAGAAGGATTTCTGTTTAGGATACTAGAAGGATAGTTTAAATGTTTTGAAATTATAAAAAAATTTTATAAAAAACGTTAAGAAGGATTTCTGTTTAGGATACTTGAAGGATAGTTTAAATGTTTTGAAATTATAAAAAAAATTTTAAAAAAAACTAAGAAGGATTTCGTTTAGGATACTTGAAGGATAGTTTAAATGTTTTGAAATTATAAAATAATTTTTTTAATAAAAAGTAAGTTGGATTTCTGTTAGGAAAACTTGAAGGATAGTTTAAATGTTTTGAAATTATAAAATAATTTTTTAATAAAAAAGTAAGAAGGATTTCTGTTTAGGATACTAGAAGGATAGTTTAAATGTTTTGAAATTATAAAAAAATTTATAAAAAAAGTTAAGAAGGATTTCTGTTTAGGATACTAGAAGGATAGTTTAAATGTTTTGAAATTATAAAAAAATTTATAAAAAAAATTAAGAAGGATTTCTGTTTAGGATACTAGAAGGATAGTTTAAATGTTTTGAAATTATAAAAAAAATTTATAAAAAAAGTTAAGAAGGATTTCTGTTTAGGATACTAGAAGGATAGTTTAAATGTTTTGAAATTATAAAATAATTTTTTTAATAAAAAGTAAGTTTTTTCTTTAGGATACTAGAAGGATAGTTTAAATGTTTTGAAATTATAAAAAAATTTATAAAAAAAGTTAAGAAGGATTTCTGCTTAGGATACTAGAAGGATAGTTTAAATGTTTTGAAATTATAAAAAAATTTTATAAAAAAAGTTAAGAAGGATTTCTTTTAGGATACTTGAAGGATAGTTTAAATGTTTTGAAATTATAAAATAATTTTTTTAATAAAAAGTAAGTAGGATTTCTTTTAGGATACTAGAAGGATAGTTTAAATGTTTTGAAATTATAAAAATAATTTATAAAAAAAGTTAAGAAGGATTTCTGTTTAGGATACTAGAAGGATAGTTTAAATGTTTTGAAATTATAAAAAAAGTTAAGAAGGATTTCTGTTTAGGATACTAGAAGGATAGTTTAAATGTTTTAAATTATAAAAAATTTATAAAAAAAATTAAGAAGGATTTCTGTTTAGGATACTTGAAGGATAGTTTAAATGTTTTGAAATTATAAAATAATTTTTTTAATAAAAAGTAAGTTGGATTTCTTTAGAATACTTGAAGGATAGTTTAAATGTTTTGAAATTATAACATAAATTTTTTAATAAAAAGTAAGTAGGATTTTTGTTTAGGATACTAGAAGGATAGTTTAAATGTTTTGAAATTATAAAAAAAATTTATAAAAAAAGTTAAGAAGGATTTCTGTTTAGGATACTAGAAGGATAGTTTAAATGTTTTGAAATTATAAAAAAAATTTATAAAAAAAATTAAGAAGGATTTCTTTTAGGATACTTGAAGGATAGTTTAAATGTTTTGAAATTATAAAATAATTTTTTTAATAAAAAGTAAGATGGATTTTTGTTTAGGATACTAGAAGGATAGTTTAAATGTTTTGAAATTATAAAAAAAATTTTTTAAAAAAAGTAAGAAGGATTTCTTTTAGGATACTAGAAGGATAGTTTAAATGTTTTGAAATTATAAAAAAAATTTATAAAAAAAGTTAAGAATGATTTACGTTTAGGATACTAGAAGGATAGTTTAAATGTTTTGAAATTATAAAAAAATTTATAAAAAAAGGTAAGAAGGATTTCTGTTTAGGATACTAGAAGGATAGTTTAAATGTTTTAAAATTATAAAAAATATTTATAAAAAAAGTTAAGAAGGATTTCGTTTAGGATACTAGAAGGATAGTTTAAATGTTTTGAAATTATAAAAAAAATTTTAAAAAAAGTTAAGAAGGATTTCCGTTTAGGATACTAGAAGGATAGTTTAAATGTTTTGAAATTATAAAAAAAATTTATAAAAAAAGTTAAGAAGGATTTCTGTTTAGGATACTTGAAGGATAGTTTAAATGTTTTGAAATTATAAAATAATTTTTTTAATAAAAAGTAAGTTGGATTTCTGTTTAGAATACTTGAAGGATAGTTTAAATGTTTTGAAATTATAAAATAATTTTTTTAAAAAAAAGTAAGTAGGATTTCTGTTTAGGATACTAGAAGGATAGTTTAAATGTTTTGAAATTATAAAAAAATTTATAAAAAAAGTTAAGAAGGATTTTGTTTAGGATACTAGAAGGATAGTTTAAATGTTTTGAAATTATAAAAAAAATTTTAAAAAAAAGTTAAGAAGGATTTCTGTTTAGGATACTAGAAGGATAGTTTAAATGTTTTAAATTATAAAAAAATTTATAAAAAAAATTAAGAAGGATTTCTGTTTAGGATACTTGAAGGATAGTTTAAATGTTTTGAAATTATAAAATAATTTTTTTAATAAAAAGTAAGATGGGTTTATAGAATACTTGAAGGATAGTTTAAATGTTTTGAAATTATAAAATAATTTTTTTAATAAAAAGTAAGTAGGATTTCTGTTTAGGATACTAGAAGGATAGTTTAAATGTTTTGAAATTATAAAAAAATTTATAAAAAAAGTTAAGAAGGATTTCGTTTAGGATACTAGAAGGATAGTTTAAATGTTTTGAAATTATAAAAAAAATTTTTTAAAAAAAAGTAAGAAGGATTTCCGTTTAGGATACTAGAAGGATAGTTTAAATGTTTTAAAATTATAAAAAAAATTTATAAAAAAAATTAAGAAGGATTTTTTAGGATACTTGAAGGATAGTTTAAATGTTTTGAAATTATAAAATAATTTTTTTAATAAAAAGTAAGTTGGATTTCTGTTTAGAATACTTGAAGGATAGTTTAAATGTTTTGAAATTATAAAATAATTTTTTTAATAAAAAAATAAGTAGGATTTCTTTAGGATACTAGAAGGATAGTTTAAATGTTTTGAAATTATAAAAAAAAATTTATAAAAAAAGTTAAGAAGGATTTCTGTTTAGGATACTAGAAGGATAGTTTAAATGTTTTGAAATTATAAAATAATTTTTTTAAAAAAAGTTAAGATTTCTGTTTAGGATACTAGAAGGATAGTTTAAATGTTTTAAAATTTTAAAAAAAATTAAGAAGGATTTATGTTTAGGATACTTGAAGGATAGTTTAAATGTTTTGAAATTATAAAATAATTTTTTTAATAAAAAAGTAAGTTGGATTTCTGTTTAGGATACTAGAAAGATAGTTTAAATGTTTTGAAATTACAAAAAAAATTTATAAAAAAAAGTTAAGAAGGATTTCTGTTTAGGATACTAGAAGGATAGTTTAAATGTTTTGAAATTATAAAAAAAATTTATAAAAAAAGTTAAGAAGGATTTCTGTTTAGGATACTAGAAGGATAGTTTAAATGTTTTGAAATTATAAAAAAATTTTTAATAAAAAATTAAGAAGGATTTCTCTTAGGATACTTGAAGGATAGTTTAAATGTTTTGAAATTATAAAAAAAATTTATAAAAAAAGTTAAGAAGGATTTCTGTTTAGGATACTAGAAGGATAGTTTAAATGTTTTGAAATTATAAAAAAAATTTATAAAAAAAGTTAAGAAGGATTTCCGTTTAGGATACTAGAAGGATAGTTTAAATGTTTTGAAATTATAAAATAATTTTTTTAAAAAAAGTAAGTTGGATTTCTGTTTAGAATACTTGAAGGATAGTTTAAATGTTTTGAAATTATAAAATAATTTTTTTAATAAAAAGTAAGTTGGATTTCTCTTAGGATACTAGAAGGATAGTTTAAATGTTTTGAAATTATAAAAAAAATTTTTTAAAAAAAAGTAAGAAGGATTTCTGTTTAGGATACTAGAAGGATAGTTTAAATGTTTTGAAATTATAAAAAAATTTATAAAAAAAAGTTAAGAAGGATTTCATTTTAGGATACTAGAAGGATAGTTTAAATGTTTTGAAATTATAAAAAAATTTATTAAAAAAAATTAAGAAGGATTTCTGTTTAGGATACTAGAAGGATAGTTTAAATGTTTTGAAATTATAAAAAAAATTATAAAAAAACTTAAGAATGATTTCTGTTTAGGATACTAGAAGGATAGTTTAAATGTTTTGAAATTATAAAAAAATTTTTTAAAAAAAAGTAAGAAGGATTTCTGTTTAGGATACTTGAAGGATAGTTTAAATGTTTTGAAATTATAAAATAATTTTTTTAATAAAAAGTAAGTAAGGATTTCCGTTTAGGATACTTGAAGGATAGTTTAAATGTTTTGAAATTATAAAAAAAATTTATAAAAAAAGTTAAGAAGGATTTCGTTTAGGATACTAGAAGGATAGTTTAAATGTTTTGAAATTATAAAAAAATTTATAAAAAAAAGTTAAGAAGGATTTCGTTTAGGATACTTGAAGGATAGTTTAAATGTTTTGAAATTATAAAATAATTTTTTTAATAAAAAGTAAGTTGGATTTCTTTTAGATACTTGAAGGATAGTTTAAATGTTTTGAAATTATAAGATAAATTTTTTAATAAAAAGTAAGTAGGATTTCTGTTTAGGATACTAGAAGGATAGTTTAAATGTTTTGAAATTATAAAAAAATTTATAAAAAAAAGTTAAGAAGGATTTCTGTTAGGATACTAGAAGGATAGTTTAAATGTTTTGAAATTATAAAAAAATTTATAAAAAAGTAAGAAGGATTTCGTTTAGGATACTTGAAGGATAGTTTAAATGTTTTGAAATTATAAAATAATTTTTTTAATAAAAAGTAAGAAGGATTTCTGTTTAGGATACTAGAAGGATAGTTTAAATGTTTTGAAATTATAAAAAAAATTAAGAAGGATTTCTGTTTAGGATACTAGAAGGATAGTTTAAATGTTTTGAAATTATAAAAAAATTTATAAAAAAAAGTAAGAAGGATTTCTGTTTAGGATACTAGAAGGATAGTTTAAATGTTTTGAAATTATAAAAAAAATTTTATAAAAAAAACTTAAGAAGGATTTCTGTTTAGGATACTTGAAGGATAGTTTAAATGTTTTGAAATTATAAAATAATTTTTTTAATAAAAAGTAAGTTGGATTTCTGTTTAGGATACTTGAAGGATAGTTTAAATGTTTTGAAATTATAAAATAATTTTTTTAATAAAAAGTAAGAAGGATTTCTGTTTAGGATACTAGAAGGATAGTTTAAATGTTTTAAAATTATAAAAAAATTTTTTAAAAAAAAGTTAAGAAGGATTTCTGTTTAGGATACTAGAAGGATAGTTTAAATGTTTTGAAATTATAAAAAAATTTATAAAAAAAATTAAGAAGGATTTCGTTTTAGGATACTAGAAGGATAGTTTAAATGTTTTGAAATTATAAAAAAATTTATTAATAAAAAGTTAAGAAGGATTTCTGTTTAGGATACTAGAAGGATAGTTTAAATGTTTTGAAATTATAAAAAAATTTTTTAAAAAAAAGTAAGAAGGATTTCTGTTTAGGATACTAGAAGGATAGTTTAAATGTTTTGAAATTATAAAAAAAATTTATAAAAAAAGTTAAGAAGGATTTCTGTTTAGGATACTTGAAGGATAGTTTAAATGTTTTGAAATTATAAAATAATTTTTTTAATAAAAAAGTAAGTTGGATTTCGTTTAGAATACTTGAAGGATAGTTTAAATGTTTTGAAATTATAAAATAATTTTTTTAATAAAAAGTAAGTAGGATTTCTGTTTAGGATACTAGAAGGATAGTTTAAATGTTTTGAAATTATAAAAAAATTTATTAAAAAAAAGTTAAGAAGGATTTCCGTTTAGGATACTAGAAGGATAGTTTAAATGTTTTGAAATTATAAAAAAAATTTATAAAAAAAATTAAGAAGGATTTAAAAAAGTAAGGATTGTTTAGGATACTTGAAGGATAGTTTAAATGTTTTGAAATTATAAAATAATTTTTTTAATAAAAAGTAAGAAGGATTTCCGTTTAGGATACTTGAAGGATAGTTTAAATGTTTTGAAATTATAAAAAAAATTTTTTAAAAAAAGTTAAGAAGGATTTCTGTTTAGGATACTAGAAGGATAGTTTAAATGTTTTGAAATTATAAAAAAATTTATAAAAAAAGTTAAGAAGGATTTCTTTTAGGATACTAGAAGGATAGTTTAAATGTTTTGAAATTATAAAAAAATTTTTTAATAAAAAGTAAGATGGATTTCTGTTTAGAATACTTGAAGGATAGTTTAAATGTTTTGAAATTATAAAATAAAATTTTTTAATAAAAAGTAAGTAGGATTTCTATTTAGGATACTTGAAGGATAGTTTAAATGTTTTGAAATTATAAAAAAAATTTATAAAAAAAGTTAAGAAGGATTTCTGTTTAGGATACTAGAAGGATAGTTTAAATGTTTTGAAATTATAAAAAAATTTTTTAAAAAAAGTTAAGAAGGATTTCGTTTAGGATACTTGAAGGATAGTTTAAATGTTTTGAAATTATAAAATAATTTTTTAATAAAAAGTAAGTAGGATTTCTGTTTAGGATACTAGAAGGATAGTTTAAATGTTTTGAAATTATAAAAAAAATTTTTTTAAAAAAAGTTAAGAAGGATTTCTTTTAGGATACTAGAAGGATAGTTTAAATGTTTTGAAATTATAAAAAAAATTTATAAAAAAAATTAAGAAGGATTTCTGTTTTAGGATACTTGAAGGATAGTTTAAATGTTTTGAAATTATAAAAAAAATTTATAAAAAAAGTTAAGAAGGATTTCTGTTTAGGATACTTGAAGGATAGTTTAAATGTTTTGAAATTATAAAATAATTTTTTTAATAAAAAGTAAGTAGGATTTCTGTTTAGGATACTAGAAGGATAGTTTAAATGTTTTGAAATTATAAAAAAAATTTATAAAAAAAATTAAGAAGGATTTCTGTTTTTAGGATACTTGAAGGATAGTTTAAATGTTTTGAAATTATAAAAAAAATTTATTAAAAAAAGTTAAGAAGGATTTCTTTTAGGATACTAGAAGGATAGTTTAAATGTTTTGAAATTATAAAATAAATTTTTTAAAAAAAGTTAAGATGGATTTCTGTTTAGGATACTTGAAGGATAGTTTAAATGTTTTGAAATTATAAAAAAATTTTTTTAATAAAAAAATAAGAAGGATTTCTGTTTAGGATACTTGAAGGATAGTTTAAATGTTTTGAAATTATAAAATAATTTTTTTAAAAAAAGTAAGTTGGATTTCAGTTTAGGATACTAGAAGGATAGTTTAAATGTTTTGAAATTATAAAAAAATTTTATAAAAAAAGTAAGAAGGATTTCTGTTTAGGATACTAGAAGGATAGTTTAAATGTTTTGAAATTATAAAAAAAATTTATAAAAAAAGTTAAGAAGGATTTTTCCTTTAGGATACTAGAAGGATAGTTTAAATGTTTTGAAATTATAAAATAATTTTTTTAATAAAAAGTAAGATGGATTTCTGTTTAGAATACTTGAAGGATAGTTTAAATGTTTTGAAATTATAAAATAATTTTTTTAATAAAAAGTAAGTAGGATTTCTGTTTAGGATACTAGAAGGATAGTTTAAATGTTTTGAAATTATAAAAAAATTTTTAAAAAAAAGTTAAGAAGGATTTCTGTTTAGGATACTAGAAGGATAGTTTAAATGTTTTGAAATTATAAAAAAATTTATAAAAAAAATTAAGAATGTTTGTTTAGGATACTTGAAGGATAGTTTAAATGTTTTGAAATTATAAAATAATTTTTTTAATAAAAAATAAGTAGGATTTCTGTTTAGGATACTTGAAGGATAGTTTAAATGTTTTGAAATTATAAAATAATTTTTTTAAAAAAAGTAAGTAGGATTTCTTTAGGATACTAGAAGGATAGTTTAAATGTTTTGAAATTATAAAATAATTTTTTTAAAAAAAGTAAGAAGGATTTCCGTTTAGGATACTAGAAGGATAGTTTAAATGTTTTGAAATTATAAAAAAATTTATAAAAAAAGTTAAGAAGGATTTCGTTTAGGATACTAGAAGGATAGTTTAAATGTTTTGAAATTATAAAAAAAATTTATAAAAAAAGTTAAGAAGGATTTCGTTTAGGATACTAGAAGGATAGTTTAAATGTTTTAAAATTATAAAAAAAAAATTTTTAAAAAAAATTAAGAAGGATTTCTGTTTAGGATACTTGAAGGATAGTTTAAATGTTTTGAAATTATAAAATAATTTTTTTAATAAAAAGTAAGTTAAGGATTTCTTTTAGGATACTTGAAGGATAGTTTAAATGTTTTGAAATTATAAAAAAATTTTTTTAAAAAAAGTAAGTAGGATTTTGTTTAGGATACTAGAAGGATAGTTTAAATGTTTTGAAATTATAAAAAAAATTTATAAAAAAGTTAAGAAGGATTTTGTTTAGGATACTAGAAGGATAGTTTAAATGTTTTGAAATTATAAAAAAAATTTATAAAAAAAATTAAGAAGGATTTCTGTTTAGGATACTTGAAGGATAGTTTAAATGTTTTGAAATTATAAAATAATTTTTTTAATAAAAAGTAAGTTGGATTTCTGTTTAGAATACTTGAAGGATAGTTTAAATGTTTTGAATTATAACATAAATTTTTTAATAAAAAGTAAGTAGGATTTGTGTTTAGGATACTAGAAGGATAGTTTAAATGTTTTGAAATTATAAAAAAAATTTATAAAAAAGTTAAGAAGGATTTCTGTTTAGGATACTAGAAGGATAGTTTAAATGTTTTGAAATTATAAAAAAAATTTATAAAAAAAATTAAGAAGGATTTCTGTTTAGGATACTTGAAGGATAGTTTAAATATTTTGAAATTATAAAATAATTTTTTTAATAAAAAGTAAGTTGGATTTCTGTAGAATACTTGAAGGATAGTTTAAATGTTTTGAAATTATAAAATAAATTTTTTAAAAAAAGTAAGTAGGATTTCTGTTTAGGATACTAGAAGGATAGTTTAAATGTTTTGAAATTATAAAAAAAATTTATAAAAAAAAGTTAAGAAGGATTTATGTTTAGGATACTAGAAGGATAGTTTAAATGTTTTGAAATTATAAAAAAAATTTATAAAAAAAGTTAAGAAGGATTTCTGTTTAGGATACTTGAAGGATAGTTTAAATGTTTTGAAATTATAAAATAATTTTTTTAATAAAAAGTAAGTTGGATTTGTTTAGAATACTTGAAGGATAGTTTAAATGTTTTGAAATTATAAAATAATTTTTTTAATAAAAAGTAAGAAGGATTTCTGTTTAGGATACTTGAAGGATAGTTTAAATGTTTTAAAATTATAAAATAATTTTTTAAAAAAAGTAAGTAGGATTTCTGTTTAGGATACTAGAAGGATAGTTTAAATGTTTTGAAATTATAAAAAAATTTATAAAAAAAGTTAAGAAGGATTTCTGTTTAGGATACTAGAAGGATAGTTTAAATATTTTGAAATTATAAAAAAAATTTATAAAAAAAGTTAAGAAGGATTTTGTTTAGGATACTAGAAGGATAGTTTAAATGTTTAAAAATTATAAAAAAAATTTATAAAAAAATTAAGAAGGATTTCTTTTAGGATACTTGAAGGATAGTTTAAATGTTTTGAAATTATAAAATAATTTTTTTAATAAAAAGTAAGTTGGATTTCTGTTTAGAAAACTTGAAGGATAGTTTAAATGTTTTGAAATTATAAAATAATTTTTTTAATAAAAAGTAAGTAGGATTTTTGTTTAGGATACTAGAAGGATAGTTTAAATGTTTTGAAATTATAAAAAAAGTTAAGAAGGATTTCTGTTTAGGATACTAGAAGGATAGTTTAAATGTTTTGAAATTATAAAAAAAATTTATAAAAAAAATTAAGAAGGATTTCCGTTTAGGATACTTGAAGGATAGTTTAAATGTTTTGAAATTATAAAATAATTTTTTTAATAAAAAGTAAGTTGGATTTCTTTTAGAATACTTGAAGGATAGTTTAAATGTTTTGAAATTATAAAATAATTTTTTTAATAAAAAGTAAGTAGGATTTCTGTTTAGGATACTAGAAGGATAGTTTAAATGTTTTGAAATTATAAAAAAATTTTTTAATAAAAAAGTTAAGAAGGATTTCTGTTTAGGATACTAGAAGGATAGTTTAAATGTTTTGAAATTATAAAAAAATTTATAAAAAAAATTAAGAAGGATTTCTGTTTAGGATACTTGAAGGATAGTTTAAATGTTTTGAAATTATAAAATAATTTTTTTAATAAAAAGTAAGTTGGATTTATGTTTAGAATACTTGAAGGATAGTTTAAATGTTTTGAAATTATAAAATAATTTTTTTATAAAAAAAGTAAGTAGGATTTCTGTTTAGGATACTAGAAGGATAGTTTAAATGTTTTGAAATTATAAAAAAAATTTATAAAAAAAGTTAAGAAGGATTTCTGTTTAGGATACTAGAAGGATAGTTTAAATGTTTTGAAATTATAAAATAATTTTTTTAATAAAAAGTAAGTTGGATTTCTGTTTAGAAAACTTGAAGGATAGTTTAAATGTTTTGAAATTATAACATAAATTTTTTAATAAAAAGTAAGTAGGATTTTTGTTTAGGATACTAGAAGGATAGTTTAAATGTTTTGAAATTATAAAAAAAATTTATAAAAAAAGTTAAGAAGGATTTCGTTTAGGATACTAGAAGGATAGTTTAAATGTTTTGAAATTATAAAAAAAATTTATAAAAAAAAATAAGAAGGATTTCTGTTTAGGATACTAGAAGGATAGTTTAAATGTTTTGAAATTATAAAATAAATTTTTTTTAATAAAAAGTAAGTTGGATTTATTTAGAATACTTGAAGGATAGTTTAAATGTTTTGAAATTATAAAATAATTTTTTTAATAAAAAGTAAGTAGGATTTCTGTTTAGGATACTTGAAGGATAGTTTAAATGTTTTGAAATTATAAAATAATTTTTTAAAAAAAGTAAGTAGGATTTCTGTTTAGGATACTAGAAGGATAGTTTAAATGTTTTGAAATTATAAAAAAAATAAAAAAAAGTTTATAACTAAAAAGTTAAGAAATTATAAAATAATTTCTAAAAAAGTTATACTAGAAGGATAGTTTAAATATTTTGAAATTATAAAATAAATTATTTAATAAAAAGTAAGTAGGATTTCTATTTAGGATACTAGAAGGATAGAAAGAACAAAGAGATGGCCAAACTTAGAAAAGAGATGTGTGCAGTGCGTTCAAACTGGAACACTGTTCGGTAATTGGGTCATATCTGGAGCTGTAGATCTTGGATTTAGGTCCATTTTATATGGATGGAAAGATAAGACATAGGCCTACAACTTTCGTGTGGAGCCCAAGATTTAACAAGGCCGTTTTCAAGTCCAAATTGTAGCAACAACGAAGAAGCCCGAATCTGTCCCGCAGCCCGGACACTGTTCAGTGTTCAGCCCATATCTCGAGTTCTAGAAGCTCAAATGATCTCAAATTTTTACCCTGGAAAGATAAGACAATTTCCTAGAACTTTCATGATTCAAGTTTGTTCAAATTATGACGTCATCAATGACGTTTTTGGCAGACAAGAAGATAAGAATTGTCACCAAGTCAAGATGTGGCCACCCACTCATCAATTAGTCAACAAATCAATAGTTCCGAATTTTGGCCTATAAAAGGAGGCATTTGCCATGTATTTAGGCATCTTGGTGTTGAGATCAAGATCATGCTCTTGCTTTCTCTCTTTATATTTTGTAATGCTTAAGTTTTGCTTATATTAATCTCTTGCTTATGCTTTTCATTTCCTTTCCTTGTTTATTTATGTTTCTTTCTTTCATTATGTCTAGCTAAATTAATTATGTCAAGGTGAAAAGGGTACACTAATGGTGTAAGAATAAGTATAATATAAACTTAACATGGACCTTAATGTTGGATACTAACATGCTTTATATTTGCTATCTTGTTCACTTATAATACTTTGCTTGTTAAATGGTTAATCTAGATTTATGTTGTATAACACTTGGTACAACAAATACTTGGCACTTTCATAGCCCATACTGTATGGTATAACCGACACTGAGCTATGAAAGGAACTTGATTTGTTGTTAACATAAGTTATAATCATGAATGCCTCGACAACATTTACAAGTATTAGCATTATTCGAATATGATAGCTAATGTAATCATGTTAACAATTTATAATCCGATTGGAACCTCCTTTGTGTGTGGTTTCCAATTGAATAAAAAAGAGTTTATACTATACTTATTTGAAATACCATTAGTGGATCCTCTAACCTTGACATTTGTTGTTATCATTGTTTAATCCTTACGTTAATCTTCCATCTCAAAGTTCTCATCGACTTCTTCCTCTTCTTCTTCACTATTATTATCATCATCATTATTATTGTTGTTGTTATTGTTGTTGTTGTATTATTGTTATCTATAATTTATACAATTAACCT
Source organism: Populus x sibirica (assembly GCA_019202695.1). Lineage (NCBI taxonomy): Eukaryota > Viridiplantae > Streptophyta > Magnoliopsida > Malpighiales > Salicaceae > Populus > Populus x sibirica. Next base: position 1,741 of record JAGMVL010000172.1, on the reverse strand, counting down.
CCCTGTGGTTCGACCTGTCTTGCCGGGTTATTTATTACTCGACACTCCTCCGCACTTGGGAGAAGACATCAATCTTTTGGTCGTGTCAAGTTTTTGGAGCCGTTCACGGAGGTAAATTCTTGTACAAATTATAGTATTTATTTTATTTTCTCTTTTCTCTTTTATCTTTTCTTGTATCTAACTTTGTTTCTTTTGTTTTGTTTCCCTTTCTTTTGTTTTCTTCTTCCTTTTATTCTCCTACACGTGCATGAGAGTGTGGTCACGTACATTAAGTGGTAGACTTTGTAGGGTATCCTCATCATTTTCGAGAAAATATGGTGAAGAAGATAACCAATCCCTTCATAACGAGAATAATGAGAATATTCGGGTTAGAACTCTTAGAGACCACATGAATCCCACAAAGAACAAGTGCACCCTCATGCATAGTTTTTCCTCCTGATGCATCTCATTTTAATTTTAAGACGGGGCATTATTCAACTTTTACCGTCTTTTCATGGCTTAGATTTAGAAAATCCATACTTGCATTTAAGGGAATTTGAGGAGGTTTGCAACACGTATAATGACTCAAATTGTAGCATGAACACCATTAGATTGAAGCTTTTTCCTTTTTCATTAAAAGATAAAGCTAAAACATGGCTACAAAATTTGAGACCTGGATCCATTCGGTGCTTGGGATGAAATGCAACAACAATTTTTAAAGAAGTTTTTTCCATCCCACAGAACAAACTCTTTCAAAAGACAAATCATTACTTTCTCTCAAAAACCCGGAGAAACATTTTATCAATGTTGGGATAGGTATCGAGACTTACTTAATACTTGCCCCCATCATGGTTTTGAAACATGGAGATTAGTTTCACATTTTTATGAAGGGTTAACTCCTTAGAGATAGGCAAATGGTTGAATTGATGTGCAATGGAACTTTTGAGGATAAAGACCCTAATGAAGCAATGGAGTACTTAGATTTGCTAGTCGAAAATGCACAAAATTGGGACACTAGAGGAACTTATGAGGCACCAAGTAAAACCCAACCTCATACATCTAGTGGAGGTATGTACAACCTTAGGGAAGATCATGACCTCCAAGCCAAGTTTGCATCTTTAGCTAGAAAGGTTGAGGCACTAGAATTAAAAAAGAGTGGCCAATTAAAATTTGTTCAAGACATTGCATGTCAAATCCGTGAAACCAACGAACATTCAACCAATGATCGTCAACCTTGCCTTCTTTTAAAGAATGTCTCCATGAACAAGCCCATGCATTAAACGAGTTTTCAAAGGCCCAATCATAACCCATATTCACAAACATACAACCCTGGTTGGAGAAATCATCCAAATTTCGATTGGAAGAGTGAGAACAATAATGCTCAAACTTCAACCCACCATTTCAAGCACATCATAATTTCCAAAATTCTCATGGATATGCACCTCCTTATGCTCCCCCTCCTAGAAAAAATCTTGAGGAAACATTGCATGTATTTATGGAAAAGCAAGAGGCAATTAACACCCAACTTGCTCAAAGCATGACCACATTTTAAAGATACTCTTGCAAAATTGACATCCGCTCTCGGTTTCCAAGAGAAGGTAAGTTTCCATCTCAACCACAACAAAATCCAAAGGGGCAATACAATGCGAATGCAAGTAGTTCGGAAGCCAACACATGGATCGCGTCAAATCGATCATCACTCTTCGCGGTGGTAAGGTTATTGAAAAACCCATTCGAACCTTGTGAGAATGATGATGAATCA
>JAGMVL010000731.1:0-26283 GCA_019202695.1 Populus x sibirica | reverse complement strand
AAAAAAGTTAAGAAGGATTTCGTTTAGGATACTAGAAGGATAGTTTAAATGTTTTGAAATTATAAAATAATTTTTTTAAAAAAAAGTAAGTTGGATTTCTGTTTAGAATACTTGAAGGATAGTTTAAATGTTTTGAAATTATAAAATAATTTTTTTAATAAAAAGTAAGTAGGATTTCTGTTTAGGATACTAGAAGGATAGTTTAAATGTTTTGAAATTATTAAAAAAATTTATAAAAAAAGTTAAGAATGATTTCTGTTTAGGATATTAGAAGGATAGTTTAAATATTTTGAAATTATAAAAAAAAATTATAATAAAAGTTAAGAAGGTTTTATTTTTTAGGATACTAGAAGGATAGTTTAAATGTTTTGAAATTATAAAAAAATTTATAAAAAAGTTAAGAAGGATTTCTTTTAGGATACTTGAAGGATAGTTTAAATATTTTGAAATTATAAAATAATTTTTTTAATAAAAAGTAAGTTGGATTTCCGTTTAGAAAACTTGAAGGATAGTTTAAATGTTTTGAAATTATAAAATAATTTTTTTAATAAAAAGTAAGTAGGATTTTTTTTAGGATACTAGAAGGATAGTTTAAATGTTTTGAAATTATAAAAAAAATTTATAAAAAAAGTTAAGAAGGATTTCTGTTTAGGATACTAGAAGGATAGTTTAAATGTTTTGAAATTATAAGACAAATTTTTTAATAAAAAGTAAGAAGGATTTACGTTTAGGATACTTGAAGGATAGTTTAAATGTTTTGAAATTATAAAATAATTTTTTTAATAAAAAGTAAGTAGGATTTCTGTTTAGGATACTAGAAGGATAGTTTAAATGTTTTGAAATTATAAAAAAAATTTATAAAAAAAGTTAAGAAGGATTTCTATTTAGGATACTAGAAGGATAGTTTAAATGTTTTGAAATTATAAAAAAAATTTATAAAAAAAGTTAAGAAGGATTTCTGTTTAGGATACTAGAAGGATAGTTTAAATGTTTTGAAATTATAAAAAAATTTATAAAAAAAGTTAAGAAGGATTTCTGTTTAGGATACTTGAAGGATAGTTTAAATGTTTTGAAATTATAAAATAATTTTTTTAATAAAAAGTAAGTTGGATTTCTGTTTAGGATACTAGAAGGATAGTTTAAATGTTTTGAAATTATAAAAAAATTTATAAAAAAAGTTAAGAAGGATTTCTGTTTAGGATACTAGAAGGATAGTTTAAATGTTTTGAAATTATAAAAAAAAATTATAAAAAAAGTTAAGAAGGATTTCTGTTTAGGATACTAGAAGGATAGTTTAAATGTTTTAAAATTATAAAAAAAATTAAGAAGGATTTCTGTTTAGGATACTTGAAGGATAGTTTAAATGTTTTGAAATTATAAAATAATTTTTTTAATAAAAAGTAAGTTGGATTTCTGTTTAGAAAACTTGAAGGATAGTTTAAATGTTTTGAAATTATAAAATAATTTTTTTAATAAAAAGTAAGTAGGATTTTTGTTTAGGATACTAGAAGGATAGTTTAAATGTTTTGAAATTATAAAAAAAATTTATAAAAAAAGTTAAGAAGGATTTCTGTTTAGGATACTAGAAGGATAGTTTAAATGTTTTGAAATTATAAAAAAAATTTATAAAAAAAGTTAAGAAGGATTTTTAGGATACTTGAAGGATAGTTTAAATGTTTTGAAATTATAAAATAATTTTTTTAATAAAAAGTAAGTTGGATTTCTGTTTAGAATACTTGAAGGATAGTTTAAATGTTTTGAAATTATAAAATAATTTTTTTAAAAAAAGTAAGTAGGATTTCTTTTAGGATACTAGAAGGATAGTTTAAATGTTTTGAAATTATAAAAAAAATTTATAAAAAAAGTTAAGAAGGATTTCTGTTTAGGATACTTGAAGGATAGTTTAAATATTTTGAAATTATAAAAAAATTTTTTTAATAAAAAGTTAAGATGGATTTCGTTTAGGATACTTGAAGGATAGTTTAAATGTTTTGAAATTATAAAATAATTTTTTTAATAAAAAGTAAGTAGGATTTCTGTTTAGGATACTAGAAGGATAGTTTAAATGTTTTGAAATTATAAAAAAAATTTATAAAAAAAGTTAAGAAGGATTTTTGTTTAGGATACTAGAAGGATAGTTTAAATGTTTTGAAATTATAAAAAAAATTTATAAAAAAAGTTAAGAAGGATTTCTGTTTAGGATACTAGAAGGATAGTTTAAATGTTTTGAAATTATAAAAAAATTTTTAAAAAAAGTTAAGAAGGATTTCTTTTAGGATACTAGAAGGATAGTTTAAATGTTTTGAAATTATAAAAAAATTTTTAAAAAAAAGTTAAGAAGGATTTCTGTTTAGGATACTAGAAGGATAGTTTAAATGTTTTGAAATTATAAAAAAATTTTTTTAAAAAAAGTTAAGAAGGATTTCTGTTTAGGATACTTGAAGGATAGTTTAAATGTTTTGAAATTATAAAATAATTTTTTTAATAAAAAAAATTTTTTATAAGGATACTAGAAGGATAGTTTAAATGTTTTGAAATTATAAAATAATTTTTTAAAAAAAAGTAAGAAGGATTTCTGTTTAGGATACTAGAAGGATAGTTTAAATGTTTTGAAATTATAAAAAAAATTTTTAAAAAAAGTTAAGAAGGATTTCTTTTAGGATACTAGAAGGATAGTTTAAATGTTTTGAAATTATAAAAAAAATTTATAAAAAAAATTAAGAAGGATTTCTGTTTAGGATACTTGAAGGATAGTTTAAATGTTTTGAAATTATAAAATAATTTTTTTAATAAAAAAGTAAGTAGGATTTCTTTAGAATACTTGAAGGATAGTTTAAATGTTTTGAAATTATAAAATAATTTTTTTAATAAAAAGTAAGTAGGATTTCTGTTTAGGATACTAGAAGGATAGTTTAAATGTTTTGAAATTATAAAAAAAATTATAAAAAAAGTTAAGAAGGATTTCTTTAGGATACTAGAAGGATAGTTTAAATGTTTTGAAATTATAAAAAAAATTTATAAAAAAAATTAAGAAGGATTTCTGTTTAGGATACTTGAAGGATAGTTTAAATATTTTGAAATTATAAAATAATTTTTTTAATAAAAAGTAAGTTGGATTTCGTTTAGAATACTTGAAGGATAGTTTAAATGTTTTGAAATTATAAAATAATTTTTTTAATAAAAAGTAAGTAGGATTTCCGTTTAGGATACTAGAAGGATAGTTTAAATGTTTTGAAATTATAAAAAAAATTTATAAAAAAAGTTAAGAAGGATTTATGTTTAGGATACTAGAAGGATAGTTTAAATGTTTTAAAATTATAAAAAAAATTTATAAAAAAAGTTACGAAGGATTTCTTTTAGGATACTTGAAGGATAGTTTAAATGTTTTGAAATTATAAAATAATTTTTTTAATAAAAAGTAAGTTGGATTTCTGTTTAGAATACTTGAAGGATAGTTTAAATGTTTTGAAATTATAAAATAATTTTTTTAATAAAAAGTAAGATGGATTTCTGTTTAGAATACTTGAAGGATAGTTTAAATGTTTTGAAATTATAAAATAATTTTTTTAAAAAAAGTAAGTAGGATTTCTTTTAGGATACTAGAAGGATAGTTTAAATGTTTTGAAATTATTAAAAAAATTTATAAAAAAAGTTAAGAATGATTCTGTTTAGGATATTAGAAGGATAGTTTAAATATTTTGAAATTATAAAAAAAATTATAATAAAAGTTAAGAAGGATTTCTGTTTAGGATACTAGAAGGATAGTTTAAATGTTTTAAAATTATAAAAAAAATTTATAAAAAAACTTAAGAAGGATTTCTGTTTAGGATACTTGAAGGATAGTTTAAATATTTTGAAATTATAAAATAATTTTTTTAATAAAAAGTAAGTTGGATTTCTGTTTAGAAAACTTGAAGGATAGTTTAAATGTTTTGAAATTATAACATAATTTTTTTAATAAAAAGTAAGTAGGATTTTTGTTTAGGATACTAGAAGGATAGTTTAAATGTTTTGAAATTATAAAAAAAATTTATAAAAAAAGTTAAGAAGGATTTCTGTTTAGGATACTAGAAGGATAGTTTAAATGTTTTAAAATTATAAAAAAAATTTATAAAAAAAATTAAGAAGGATTTCTGTTTAGGATACTTGAAGGATAGTTTAAATGTTTTGAAATTATAAAAAAATTTATAAAAAAAGTTAAGAAGGATTTCTGTTTAGGATACTTGAAGGATAGTTTAAATGTTTTGAAATTATAAAATAATTTTTTTAATAAAAAGTAAGTTGGATTTCTGTTTAGGATACTTGAAGGATAGTTTAAATGTTTTGAAATTATAAAAAAATTTTTTAAAAAAAAGTAAGAAGGATTTCTGTTTAGGATACTAGAAGGATAGTTTAAATGTTTTGAAATTATAAAAAAAATTTATAAAAAAAGTTAAGAAGGATTTCTTTTTAGGATACTTGAAGGATAGTTTAAATGTTTTGAAATTATAAAATAATTTTTTTAATAAAAAGTAAGTTGGATTTCTGTTTAGAATACTTGAAGGATAGTTTAAATGTTTTGAAATTATAACATAAATTTTTTAATAAAAAGTAAGTAGGATTTCTGTTTAGGATACTAGAAGGATAGTTTAAATGTTTTGAAATTATAAAAAAAATTTATAAAAAAAGTTAAGAAGGATTTTTGTTTAGGATACTAGAAGGATAGTTTAAATGTTTTGAAATTATAAAATAAATTTTTTAATAAAAAGTAAGTTGGATTTCTGTTTAGAATACTTGAAGGATAGTTTAAATGTTTTGAAATTATAAAATAAATTTTTTAATAAAAAGTAAGTAGGATTTTTGTTTAGAATACTAGAAGGATAGTTTAAATGTTTTGAAATTATAAAAAAAATTTATAAAAAAAATTAAGAAGGATTTCTGTTTAGGATACTAGAAGGATAGTTTAAATGTTTTGAAATTATAAAAAAAATTTATAAAAAAAGTTAAGAAGGATTTCTGTTTAGGATACTTGAAGGATAGTTTAAATGTTTTGAAATTATAAAATAATTTTTTTAATAAAAAGTAAGTTGGATTTCTGTTTAGATACTTGAAGGATAGTTTAAATGTTTTGAAATTATAAAATAATTTTTTTAATAAAAAGTAAGTTGGATTTCTGTTTAGAATACTTGAAGGATAGTTTAAATGTTTTGAAATTATAAAATAATTTTTTTTAAAAAAAGTAAGTAGGATTTCTGTTTAGGATACTAGAAGGATAGTTTAAATGTTTTGAAATTATTAAAAAAATTTATAAAAAAAGTTAAGAATGATTTTTGTTTAGGATACTAGAAGGATAGTTTAAATGTTTTGAAATTATAAAAAAAATTATAAAAAAAGTTAAGAAGGATTTCTGTTTAGGATACTAGAAGGATAGTTTAAATATTTTAAAATTATAAAAAAAATGAAGAAGGATTTCTGTTTAGGATACTTGAAGGATAGTTTAAATATTTTGAAATTATAAAATAATTTTTTTAATAAAAAGTAAGTTGGATTTCTATTTAGAAAACTTGAAGGATAGTTTAAATGTTTTGAAATTATAAAATAATTTTTTTAATAAAAAGTAAGTGGGATTTTTGTTTAGGATACTAGAAGGATAGTTTAAATGTTTTGAAATTATAAAAAAAATTTATAAAAAAAGTTAAGAAGATTGTTTTGAGGTTGGTTAATTAGTAAAGAAGGAAGAATTTTTTTAAGTTTTATATATATTTTTACTTTGAAGTTTAAATAACCCCCCCTAACTAAAGCGTGTTTTATAATAACATATCTAATTATATAAGATACCTTTAATTTATGGTAAATGTTCATCTTAAATGCAGGCCTATCACATAAATGAAAGAATTGATTGATGAGTTGAAGTACTGAAATTGAAAGGACAAAAAGATGGCCAAAGAGATGTTGGTGCAATCCAAACTGGAACACAGTTCGGTAATTGGGTCATATCTGGAGCTGTAGATCTTGGATTTAGGTCCATTTTATATGGATGGAAAGATAAGACATAGGCCTACAACTTTCATGTGGAGCCCAAGATTTAACAAGGCCGTTTTCAAGTCCAAATTGTAGCAACAAAGAAGAAGTCCGAATCTGTCCTGCAGCCCAGACACTGTTCAGTGTTCAGCCCATATCTCGAGTTCTAGAAGTCCAAATGATCTCAAATTTTTACCCTGGAAAGATGAGACAATTTCCTAGAACTTTCATGATTCAAGTTTGTTCAAATTATGACATCATCAATGACGTTTTTGGCAGACAAGAAGATAAGAATTGTCACCAAGTCAAGATGTGGCCACCCACTCATCAATTAGTCAACAAATCAATAGTTCCGAATTTTGGCCTATAAAAGGAGGCATTTGCCATGTATTTAGGCATCTTGGTTTTCAGATCAAGATCATGCTCTTGCTTCTCTCTTTATATTTTGTATTGCTTAAGTTTTACTTATATTAATCTCTTGCTTATGCTTTTCATTTCCTTTCCTTGTTTATTTATGTTTCTTTTTTTCATTATGTTTAACTAAGTTTATTATGTCAAGGTGAAAAGGGTACACTAATGGTGTAAGAATAAGTATAATATAAACTTAACATGGACCTTAATGTTGGATACTAACATGCTTTATATTTGCTATCTTGTTCACTTTTAATACTTTGCTTGTTAAATGGTTAATCTAGATTTATGTTGTATAACATTTGGTACAACAAATACTTGGTACTTTCATAGCCCATACTGTATGGTATAACCGACACTTGAGCTATGAAAGGAACTTGATTTGTTGTTAACATAAGTTATAATCATGAATGCCCGACAACATTTACAAGTATTAGCATTATTCGAATAGGATAACTAATGTAATCATGTTAACAATTTATAATCCAATTGGAACCTCCTTTGTGTGTGGTTTCCAATTGAATAATAAGAGTTTATACTATACTTGTTTGAAGTACCATTAGTGGATCCTCTAACCTTGACATTTGTTGTTATCATTGTTTAATCCTTACGTTAATTTTCCATCTCAAAGTTCTCATCGACTTTTTCCTCTTCTTCTTCACTATTATTATCATCATCATTATTATTGTTGTTGTTGTTGTTGTTATTGTTACTTTTGTTTTATCTATCTATAATTTATACAATTAACCTCCCCGTGGTTCGACCGCGGTGCTTGCGGGTTATTTATTACTTCGACACTCCCGCACTTGGGAGAAGACATCAATCTTTTGGTCGTGTCAAGTTTTTTGGAGCCGCTTGCCGGGAGGTAAATTCTTGTACAAATTATAGTATTTATTTTATTTTCTCTTTGCTTTTTTCTTTTCGTATCTAACTTTGTTTCTTTTGTTTTGTTTCTCCTTTCTTTTATTTTCTTCTTCCTTTTATTCTCCTACACGTGCATGAGAGTGTGGTCACGTACATTAAGTGGTAGACTTTGTAGGGTATCCTCATCATTTTCGAAAAAATATGGTCGAAGAAGATAACCAATCCCTTCATAATGAGAATAATGAGAATATTCGGGTTAGAACTCTTAGAGATCACATGAATCCCACAAGAACAAGTGCACCCTCATGCATAGTTTTTCCTCTCGATGCATCTCATTTTAATTTTAAGACAGGCATTATTCAACTTTTACCATCTTTTCATGGCTTAGATTTAGAAAATCCATACTTGCATTTAAGGGAATTTGAGGAGGTTTGCAACACGTATAATGACTCAAATTGTAGCATGAACACCATTAGATTGAAGCTTTTTCCTTTTTCATTAAAAGATAAAGCTAAAACATGGCTACAAAATTTGAGACCTGGATCCATTCGTGCTTGGGATGAAATGCAACAACAATTTTTAAAGAAGTTTTTTCCATCCTACGAACAAACTCTTTCAAAAGACAAATCATTACTTTCTCTCAAAAACCGGGAGAAACATTTTATCAATGTTGGGATAGGTATCGAGACTTACTTAATACTTGCCCCCATCATGGTTTTGAAACATGGAGATTAGTTTCACATTTTTATGAAGGGTTAACTCCTAGAGATAGGCAAATGGTTGAATTGATGTGCAATGGAACTTTTGAGGATAAAGACCCTAATGAAGCAATGGAATACTTAGACTTGCTAGCTGAAAATGCACAAAATTGGGACACCAGAGGAACTTATGAGGCACCAAGTAAAACCCAACCTCATACATCTAGTGGAGGTATGTACAACCTTAGGGAAGATCATGACCTCCAAGCCAAGTTTGCATCTTTAGCTAGAAAGGTTGAGGCACTAGAATTAAAAAAGAGTGGTCAATTAAAATTTGTTCAAGACATTGCATGTCAAATCTGTGAAACCAACGAACATTCAACCAATGACTCGTCCAACCTTGCCTTCTTTTAAAGAATGTCTCCATGAACAAGCCCATGCATTAAACAGGTTTTCAAAGGCCCAATCATAACCCATATTCACAAACATATAACCCTGGTTGGAGAAATCATCCAAATTTCGGTTGGAAGAGTGAGAACAATAATGCTCAAACTTCACAACCACCATTTCAAGCACATCATAATTTCCAAAATTCTCATGGATATGCACCTCCTTATGCTCCCCCTCCTAGAAAAAATCTTGAGGAAACATTGCATGCATTTATGGAAAAGCAAGAGGCAATTAACACTCAACTTGCTCAAAGCATGACAGATTTTAAAGATACTCTTGCAAAATTGACATCCGCTCTCAGTTTCAAGAGAAAGGTAAGTTTCCATCTCAACCACAACAAAATCCAAAGGGGCAATACAATGTGAATGCAAGTAGTTCGGGAAGCCAACAAATGGATCACGTCAAATCGGTCATCACTCTTCGCAAAGTGGTAAGGTTATTGAAAAACCCATTCTTGAACCTTGTGAGAATGATGATGAATCAATCTCCGAGGGTAAGGAAGGGCTTGAATCCGATCATTGCAAAGAAAAGACCGATTCTCCGCCAAAGATTCCATTTCCTCATGCCATGACTAAACAAAGGAAAGTCAATCACAACTCTGAAATCTTTGAAACTTTCAAACAGGAGGATCAATATACCTTTGTTGGATGCTATTAAAGGTTCCTTCTTATGCTAAATTTTGAAAGATCTTGCACGGAAGAGAAAACGAATGCGAACAAGTAAGTGCCATTCTTGAACAATAATGCTTTGAAATATAAAGACCCCGGTTGTCCTACAATTTCTTGCTTTATTGGAGAACATAAATTGAAAGAGCCTTACTTGATCTTGGAGCTAGTGTGAATTTACTTCCATATTCAGTTTTTCAAAGTCTCAATCTAGGTGAGTTAAAACCAACTTTGTAACTGACGAAGATCCGTAAAAGTGCCTAGAGGAATAGTTGAAGATGTGTTAGTACAAGTCGATAAGTTCATTTATCCGTGGATTTTATTGTCTGGACACACACACCTTGAAGCATGTTTTAGACGTCCATTTCTTGCAACTTCAATGCATTGATTAATTGTAGGAATGGAGCTATCTCATTTGGAAACATGACATTGGAGATGAATATTTTCAACATTTGCAAGCAACCTCGAGATGATAATGATTTACAAGAAGTAGATTTTATTGAAGAATTGGTTTATGATCAATTTGAATCTACTTTGAGTAATACTGAGTTTGATGAATTTGAAGATTTGCAAATGACTTATTCTCGGAAGAAATCACGGATGAAAAAGGCATTGAAAATGTTGATGCGAATCTTTTGTCAAGAGTGACAACATGATTCGATATCTAACATCACACCAACCGATGATTACTTTCCCGACAAATCCTTACTTTCTCTTAGTTCAATGCCTTGGGTTGCTAAAAATATCAATTTCCTTGCCTCAGGAGACTTGCCAACTCATTGGAGTACCAAAGACAAAGGTAAGTTTTTGAACGAAGTGAAGAAATTTTATTGGGATGACCCTAACTTATTTAAACATTGTCCCGATCAAATATTTCAAAGATGCATTGCGGACAATGAGGTAAGTAGTGTCATTAAATTTTGTCATTTTGAAGCATGTGGAGTCATTTCTCGTCAAAAAAGACTATAGCGAAAATATTTCAAAATGGATTTTATTGGCCCACCATGTTCAAGGACACGCATGCATTCTCGCAAAGCTTGTGAAAATTGTCAAAAGTCGGGGATTTATTTCAAAACATAAGGAATCTTTAGATAATCTTCTATTGACTTTGGAGACATATCCCGGTGGAAATGTGCATTGTGCATTTCACGACTTATGACCCCATTTTCATAAAGAACATGATAGACTTAGTCTTGGGAATCGACTAAAAAAGACCCTGTTTGCCGCTTTTAAGAAAACCGGATGGGAAGCTTATCCCCGACCCATAGAGGGCGTTTAAGCCGTTCTTGGACGTAAAACCAAGGGAAGATGTGAGCCACAATCACAACTACCCTACATACACATGCTTTTTCAAAATAAATAAATAAATAAAGAGAGAGAGTGTGAGACTCAAATTGGCCTACATATAGGTGGTATGATTGCATCTTCAATTTCTCTTCTATAAAATCTTCTCTTCCTTCCCCTCATTTCTACTCATCCCTTACATTAGACGCGATATAGAAGCGTGTAGAAATGGCGGGTTCCTCAAGTTATCACATAAAAAATATTTGTGTTTTCGGTGGATCCAATCCTGGGAAGGAAATAACTTTTTTAGAAACAGCAAATCATCTGGTCAAGGTACTAGCTGAGAGAAAGATTCATTTAGTGTATGGGGAGGCAGCTTGGGTTAATGGGGGGTGTGGCAATAGCTGCATTTTTAGGAGGTAGTCAAGTTTTGGGGGGTCGTCCCAAGCTTTAACAAAGGGGACATCATTGGAAGAACAATTGGAGAGGAACTACGGTCTCCAGATGTTTGATCGAATGAATACAATGTTTAACCATGCTTGATGCCTTCATTGCCTTACCAGGTGGTCCGGGCACATTGGAAGAGATCTTTCATATTTCCTCTTGGGCCTAACTTCACATTCACCATAAACCTATAGGTTTGCTCAATGTTAATGGTTTTTATGATACTTTGTTGTCTTTTCTTGATCAAGCTGTGGAACAGAATTTCTAACATCTTCGCACGACAAATCATAATCTCTACTACATACGGTGAACAATTGATCGACAAACTACAATCTTTCACCCCTGTCATTGATCCTTCCATGAGTCGCATCAATTGGTCAACTACGGAAAGCGTAAAAAGCTTAGATTGGATTTGAGCCTTCGTTTGTGAATCCTTGTGTCTTTTGGTTTTATTTCTAACATAGTATTTTGTTCTGTTATTTTTTATATTTGTTTAAGTGTGTTTCAGGTTTGTTAATGTTCGTTGTTTCGGGTGACGTCTTCTATACTCTATCTTTCTACCTTAGAACATTGAGGACAATGTCTCGTTTTGGTTGGGGGGAGAGGGTAGTAGTAATTAAAAAAAAAAAAAAAAAAAAAAAAAACTAACCAACTAACTGTTTTTGTTTAAAAACCATTGGGCAAAACTGTTATTACTAGGATGGTAGAGTAAGGGGGAATGACTCTTGAGACGCATCTTAGTAAACATTTTCTAATGGTTATTTGCAATATTCATAACAAGGCCTATTAGAATACTTCTTGAAATATTCAGGTTTACAAACTCTCGCATTGCTATCACTTAATTCCGCTCCTATACTCATTTAACAAGTATTCGTAAACCTTCATTTTCACACACACACTTTAACATATGATTGTGGGTTGCACATTGGATTATTACATTATTTATGTTCTTTTGTTAAAGGTAACAACTAAGGGATAGGGATAGTCTATAATTAGCAAAAAAAAAAAAAAAAAAAAAAAAAAAAAAAAAAAAAAAAAAAGAAAAAAAAAAAAGAAGAAGAAATGATGATAATAAAAACGTAGATAAGTTTGATTTCGTAGCCTCCCTAACCTAAGCAATTAAGCCCGAGGGGTGTTTTAACACCTAATACCCTAAAGTCAACTGACTTGGGAGTTATTGGCCCAAAGCTTGTTACATGGGTTAAGGAGAAAAGCTTAAAGGAATCAAACATTGCACTATCTACGTATCAGCATTCGCAACCCGAGTTACTAAGCTCGTAGGGGTGTCTCAACACCTAATGCCCTAAGATCAACTGGTCCGGGAGTCATTAACCGAAAGCTCGTTACATGGGTTAAAGATGCATTGTGTTTTATGTATAGATATTAAAAAAAAAAAAAAAGTAAAATAAAATAAAATAATCCCAACCCAAGGAAGTTAACCTTAAACATTAGAACAAAATATTGTTTTCTTCCAACAAAAGCCCCATCATCTATGTTTCATACATTGAGCACATAACAAGGAAGGTTTATTAATATTTTGTTTAAGAGGTATTGAGGAGATATATAAAATTTAATGAGAGTTTGTTTATCTGGATAGATTAATGGAAGTTGAATGATGAATGCCTTGCTTTGTGGAATTTGCAAATTGTTTTTCTATTTTAACGCTTTAATTACTAGGGACTAGTAATAAGCTGGTTGGGGGTGTGATTAGTACTTAAAAGTGCATTTTTATCAAGGTTTTATATCATCATTTTGCACTTAAAGTATCAATAACTCCTTAACTAAAGCATGTTTTATAATAACATATCTAATTATATAAGATACCTTTAATTTATGGTAAATGTTCATCTTAAATGCAGGCCTATCACATAAATGAAAGAATTGATTGATGAGTTGAAGTACTGAAATTGAAAGGACAAAAAGATGGCCAAATAAAAGAGATGTTGGTGCAATCCAAACTGGAACACAGTTCGGTAATTGGGTCATATCTGGAGCTGTAGATCTTGGATTTAGGTCCATTTTATATGGATGGAAAGATAAGACATAGGCCTACAACTTTCATGTGGAGCCCAAGATTTAACAAGGCCGTTTTCAAGTCCAAATTGTAGCAACAAAGAAGAAGCCCGAATCTGTCCTGCAGCCCAGACACTGTTCAGTGTTCAGCCCATATCTCGAGTTCTAGAAGTCCAAATGATCTCAAATTTTTACCCTGGAAAGATGAGACAATTTCCTAGAACTTTCATGATTCAAGTTTGTTCAAATTATGACATCATCAATGACGTTTTTGGCAGACAAGAAGATAAGAATTGTCACCAAGTCAAGATGTGGCCACCCACTCATCAATTAGTCAACAAATCAATAGTTCCGAATTTTGGCCTATAAAAGGAGGCATTTGCCATGTATTTAGGCATCTTGGTTTTGAGATCAAGATCATGCTCTTGCTCTCTCTTTATATTTTGTATTGCTTAAGTTTTACTTATATTAATCTCTTGCTTATGCTTTTCATTTCCTTTCCTTGTTTATTTATGTTTCTTTTTTTCATTATGTTTAACTAAGTTTATTATGTCAAGGTGAAAAAGGGTACACTAATGGTGTAAGAATAAGTATAATATAAACTTAACATGGACCTTAATGTTGGATACTAACATGCTTTATATTTGCTATCTTGTTCACTTTTAATACTTTGCTTGTTAAATGGTTAATCTAGATTTATGTTGTATAACATTTGGTACAACAAATACTTGGTACTTTCATAGCCCATACCGTATGGTATAACCGACACCTGAGCTATGAAAGGAACTTGATTTGTTGTTAACATAAGTTATAATCATGAATGCCTGACAACATTTACAAGTATTAGCATTATTCGAATAGGATAACTAATGTAATCATGTTAACAATTTATAATCCAATTGGAACCTCCTTTGTGTGTGGTTTCTAGTTGAATAATAAGAGTTTATACTATACTTGTTTGAAGTACCATTAGTGGATCCTCTAACCTTGACATTTGTTGTTATCATTGTTTAATCCTTACATTAATTTTCCATCTCAAAGTTCTCATCAACTTTTTCCTCTTCTTCTTCACTATTATTATTATCACTCATTATTGTTGTTGTTGTTGTTGTTATTGTTACTTTTGTTTTATTGTTATCTATAATTTATACAAGTAACCTCCCGATGGTTCGACTCCGGTCTTGCCGGGTTATTTATTACTTCGACACTCCTCCCCTTGGGAAAAGACATCAATCTTTTGGTCGTGAGTTTGAATACTAGAAGGATAGTTTAAATGTTTTAAAATTATAAAAAAAATTTATAAAAAAAATTAAGAAGGATTTCTGTTTAGGATACTAGAAGGATAGTTTAAATGTTTTGAAATTATAAAAACAATTTATAAAAAAAGTTAAGAAGGATTTCTGTTTAGGATACTTGAAGGATAGTTTAAATATTTTGAAATTATAAAATTTTTAAAAGTAAGTTGGATTTCTTTTAGAATACTTGAAGGATAGTTTAAATGTTTTGAAATTATAAAATAATTTTTTTAATAAAAAGTAAGTAGGATTTCTGTTTAGGATACTAGAAGGATAGTTTAAATGTTTTGAAATTATAAAAAAAATTTATAAAAAAAGTTAAGAAGGATTTCTGTTTAGGATACTAGAAGGATAGTTTAAATGTTTTAAAATTATAAAAAAAATTTATATAAAAAATTAAGAAGGATTTCTGTTTAGGATACTTGAAGGATAGTTTAAATGTTTTGAAATTATAAAATAATTTTTTTAATAAAAAGTAAGTTGGATTTCTTTTAGAAAACTTGAAGGATAGTTTAAATGTTTTGAAATTATAAAATAATTTTTTTAATAAAAAGTAAGTAGGATTTCTGTTTAGGATACTAGAAGGATAGTTTAAATGTTTTGAAATTATAAAAAAAATTTATAAAAAAAGTTAAGAAGGATTTCTGTTTAGGATACTAGAAGGATAGTTTAAATGTTTTGAAATTATAAAAAAAATTTATAAAAAAAAGTTAAGAAGGATTTAAGTTTAGGATACTTGAAGGATAGTTTAAATGTTTTGAAATTATAAAAAAATTTATAAAAAAAGTTAAGAAGGATTTCTGTTTAGGATACTAGAAGGATAGTTTAAATGTTTTGAAATTATAAAAAAAATTTATAAAAAAAGTTAAGAAGGATTTCTTTTAGGATACTTGAAGGATAGTTTAAATGTTTTGAAATTATAAAATAATTTTTTTAATAAAAAGTAAGTTGGATTTCTGTTTAGAAAACTTGAAGGATAGTTTAAATGTTTTGAAATTATAAAATAATTTTTTTAATAAAAAGTAAGTAGGATTTATGTTTAGGATACTAGAAGGATAGTTTAAATGTTTTGAAATTATAAAAAAAATTTATAAAAAAAGTTAAGAAGGATTTCTGTTTAGGATACTAGAAGGATAGTTTAAATGTTTTGAAATTATAAAAAAAATTTATAAAAAAATTAAGAAGGATTTCTGTTTAGGATACTTGAAGGATAGTTTAAATGTTTTGAAATTATAAAATAATTTTTTTAATAAAAAGTAAGTTGGATTTCTGTTTAGAATACTTGAAGGATAGTTTAAATGTTTTGAAATTATAAAATAATTTTTTTAATAAAAAGTAAGTAGGATTTCTGTTTAGGATACTAGAAGGATAGTTTAAATGTTTTGAAATTATAAAAAAAATTTATAAAAAAAGTTAAGAAGGATTTCTGTTTAGGATACTAGAAGGATAGTTTAAATGTTTTGAAATTATAAAAAAAATTTATAAAAAAAAGTTAAGAAGGATTTCTGTTTAGGATACTAGAAGGATAGTTTAAATGTTTTGAAATTATAAAAAAAATTTATAAAAAAAGTTAAGAAGGATTTCTGTTTAGGATACTAGAAGGATAGTTTAAATGTTTTGAAATTATAAAAAAAATTTATAAAAAAAGTTAAGAAGGATTTCTGTTTAGGATACTTGAAGGATAGTTTAAATGTTTTGAAATTATAAAATAATTTTTTTAATAAAAAGTAAGTTGGATTTCTGTTTAGAATACTTGAAGGATAGTTTAAATGTTTTGAAATTATAAAATAATTTTTTTAATAAAAAGTAAGTAGGATTTCTGTTTAGGATACTAGAAGGATAGTTTAAATGTTTTGAAATTATAAAAAAAATTTATAAAAAAAGTTAAGAAGGATTTCGTTTAGGATACTAGAAGGATAGTTTAAATGTTTTGAAATTATAAAAAAAATTTATAAAAAAATTAAGAAGGATTTCTGTTTAGGATACTTGAAGGATAGTTTAAATGTTTTGAAATTATAAAATAATTTTTTTAATAAAAAGTAAGTTGGATTTCTGTTTAGAATACTTGAAGGATAGTTTAAATGTTTTGAAATTATAAAATAATTTTTTTAATAAAAAGTAAGTAGGATTTCTTTTTAGGATACTAGAAGGATAGTTTAAATGTTTTGAAATTATAAAAAAAATTTATAAAAAAAGTTAAGAAGGATTTCTGTTTAGGATACTAGAAGGATAGTTTAAATGTTTTGAAATTATAAAAAAAATTTATAAAAAAAATTAAGAAGGATTTCTGTTTAGGATACTTGAAGGATAGTTTAAATGTTTTGAAATTATAAAAAAAATTTATAAAAAAAGTTAAGAAGGATTTCTGTTTAGGATACTTGAAGGATAGTTTAAATGTTTTGAAATTATAAAATAATTTTTTTAATAAAAAGTAAGTTGGATTTCTGTTTAGAATACTTGAAGGATAGTTTAAATGTTTTGAAATTATAAAATAATTTTTTTAATAAAAAGTAAGTAGGATTTTTGTTTAGGATACTAGAAGGATAGTTTAAATGTTTTGAAATTATAAAAAAAATTTTTAAAAAAAAGTTAAGAAGGATTTCTGTTTAGGATACTAGAAGGATAGTTTAAATGTTTTGAAATTATAAAAAAAATTTATAAAAAAAATTAAGAAGGATTTCTGTTTAGGATACTTGAAGGATAGTTTAAATGTTTTGAAATTATAAAATAATTTTTTTAATAAAAAGTAAGTTGGATTTCTGTTTAGAATACTTGAAGGATAGTTTAAATGTTTTGAAATTATAAAATAATTTTTTTAAAAAAAGTAAGTAGGATTTTTGTTTAGGATACTAGAAGGATAGTTTAAATGTTTTGAAATTATTAAAAAAATTTATAAAAAAAAGTTAAGAAGGATTTCTGTTTAGGATACTAGAAGGATAGTTTAAATGTTTTGAAATTATAAAAAAAATTTATAAAAAAAGTTAAGAAGGATTTCTGTTTAGGATACTAGAAGGATAGTTTAAATGTTTTCAAATTATAAAAAAATTTATAAAAAAAATTAAGAAGGATTTCTGTTTAGGATACTTGAAGGATAGTTTAAATGTTTTGAAATTATAAAAAAAATTTATAAAAAAAGTTAAGAAGGATTTCTGTTTAGGATACTAGAAGGATAGTTTAAATGTTTTGAAATTATAAAAAAAATTTATAAAAAAGTTAAGAAGGATTTCTGTTTAGGATACTTGAAGGATAGTTTAAATGTTTTGAAATTATAAAATAATTTTTTTAATAAAAAGTAAGTTGGATTTCTGTTTAGAAAACTTGAAGGATAGTTTAAATGTTTTGAAATTATAAAATAATTTTTTTAATAAAAAGTAAGTAGGATTTCTGTTTAGGATACTAGAAGGATAGTTTAAATGTTTTGAAATTATAAAAAAATTTATAAAAAAAAGTTAAGAAGGATTTTTTTTAGGATACTAGAAGGATAGTTTAAATGTTTTGAAATTATAAAAAAATTTTTTATAAAAAAAGTTAAGAGGATTTCTGTTTAGGATACTTGAAGGATAGTTTAAATGTTTTGAAATTATAAAATAATTTTTTTAATAAAAAGTAAGTAGGATTTAGTTTAGGATACTAGAAGGATAGTTTAAATGTTTTGAAATTATAAAAAAAATTTATAAAAAAAGTTAAGAAGGATTTCTGTTTAGGATACTAGAAGGATAGTTTAAATGTTTTGAAATTATAAAAAAAATTTATAAAAAAAATTAAGAAGGATTTCTGTTTAGGATACTTGAAGGATAGTTTAAATGTTTTGAAATTATAAAATAATTTTTTTAATAAAAAGTAAGTTGGATTTCTGTTTAGAATACTTGAAGGATAGTTTAAATGTTTTGAAATTATAAAATAATTTTTTTAATAAAAAGTAAGTTGGATTTCTGTTAGGATACTAGAAGGATAGTTTAAATGTTTTGAAATTATAAAAAAAATTTTTAAAAAAAGTAAGAAGGATTTCTGTTTAGGATACTAGAAGGATAGTTTAAATGTTTTGAAATTATAAAAAAATTTATAAAAAAAGTTAAGAAGGATTTAGTTTAGGATACTAGAAGGATAGTTTAAATGTTTGAAATAATAAAAAAATTTATAAAAAAAGTTAAGAAGGATTTCTGTTTAGGATACTAGAAGGATAGTTTAAATGTTTTGAAATTATAAGACAAATTTTTTAATAAAAAGTAAGTAGGATTTCTGTTTAGGATACTAGAAGGATAGTTTAAATGTTTTGAAATTATAAAATAATTTTTTTAATAAAAAGTAAGTAGGATTTCTGTTTAGGATACTTGAAGGATAGTTTAAATGTTTTGAAATTATAAAAAAATTTTTTTAAAAAAAAGTAAGAAGGATTTTGTTTAGGATACTAGAAGGATAGTTTAAATGTTTTGAAATTATAAAAAAAATTTATAAAAAAAGTTAAGAAGGATTTCTTTTAGGATACTAGAAGGATAGTTTAAATGTTTTGAAATTATAAAAAAAATTTATAAAAAAAGTTAAGAAGGATTTCTTAGGATACTAGAAGGATAGTTTAAATGTTTTGAAATTATAAAAAAATTTATAAAAAAATAAGAAGGATTTCTTTTAGGATACTTGAAGGATAGTTTAAATGTTTTGAAATTATAAAATAATTTTTTTAATAAAAAGTAAGTTGGATTTCTGTTTAGAAACTTGAAGGATAGTTTAAATGTTTTGAAATTATAAAATAATTTTTTTAATAAAAAGTAAGTAGGATTTCTGTTTAGGATACTAGAAGGATAGTTTAAATGTTTTGAAATTATAAAAAAAATTTATAAAAAAAGTTAAGAAGGATTTCTGTTTAGGATACTAGAAGGATAGTTTAAATGTTTTGAAATTATAAAAAAAATTTATAAAAAAAGTTAAGAAGGATTTCTGTTTAGGATACTTGAAGGATAGTTTAAATGTTTTGAAATTATAAAATAATTTTTTTAAAAAAAAGTAAGTTGGATTTCTGTTTAGAATACTTGAAGGATAGTTTAAATGTTTTGAAATTATAAAATAATTTTTTAAATAAAGTTAAGAAGGATTTCTGTTTAGGATACTAGAAGGATAGTTTAAATGTTTTGAAATTATAAAAAAAATTTATAAAAAAAGTTAAGAAGGATTTTTTAGGATACTAGAAGGATAGTTTAAATGTTTTGAAATTATAAAAAAATTTATAAAAAAAGTTAAGAAGGATTTCTGTTTAGGATACTAGAAGGATAGTTTAAATGTTTTGAAATTATAAAAAAATTTATAAAAAAAGTTAAGAAGGATTTCTGTTTAGGATACTAGAAGGATAGTTTAAATGTTTTGAAATTATAAAAAAATTTATAAAAAAAATAAGAAGGATTTCTGTTTAGGATACTTGAAGGATAGTTTAAATGTTTTGAAATTATAAAATAATTTTTTTAATAAAAAGTAAGTTGGATTTCTGTTTAGAAAACTTGAAGGATAGTTTAAATGTTTTGAAATTATAAAATAATTTTTTTAATAAAAAGTAAGTAGGATTTTTGTTTAGGATACTAGAAGGATAGTTTAAATGTTTTGAAATTATAAAAAAAATTTATAAAAAAAGTTAAGAAGGATTTCTGTTTAGGATACTAGAAGGATAGTTTAAATGTTTTGAAATTATAAAAAAAATTTATAAAAAAAGTTAAGAAGGATTTAGTTTAGAATACTTGAAGGATAGTTTAAATGTTTTGAAATTATAAAATAATTTTTTTAATAAAAAGTAAGTTGGATTTCTGTTTAGATACTTGAAGGATAGTTTAAATGTTTTGAAATTATAAAATAATTTTTTTAATAAAAAGTAAGTAGGATTTCTGTTTAGGATACTAGAAGGATAGTTTAAATGTTTTGAAATTATAAAAAAATTTTTTAAAAAAAAAGTAAGAAGGATTTCTGTTTAGGATACTAGAAGGATAGTTTAAATGTTTTGAAATTATAAAAAAAATTTATAAAAAAAAGTAAGAAGGATTTCTGTTTAGGATACTAGAAGGATAGTTTAAATGTTTTGAAATTATAAAAAAATTTATAAAAAAAGTTAAGAAGGATTTCTGTTTAGGATACTAGAAGGATAGTTTAAATGTTTTGAAATTATAAAAAAAATTTATAAAAAAAATTAAGAAGGATTTCTTTTAGGATACTTGAAGGATAGTTTAAATGTTTTGAAATTATAAAATAATTTTTTTAATAAAAAGTAAGTAGGATTTTGTTTAGGATACTTGAAGGATAGTTTAAATGTTTTGAAATTATAAAATAGTTTATAAAAAAAGTTAAGAAGGATTTCTGTTTAGGATACTAGAAGGATAGTTTAAATGTTTTGAAATTATAAAAAAAATTTATAAAAAAAGTTAAGAAGGATTTATGTTTAGGATACTAAAAGGATAGTTTAAATGTTTTGAAATTATAAAAAAATTTATAAAAAAAGTTAAGAAGGATTTCTTTTTAGGATACTTGAAGGATAGTTTAAATGTTTTGAAATTATAAAATAATTTTTTAATAAAAAAGTAAGTTGGATTTCTGTTTAGAATACTTGAAGGATAGTTTAAATGTTTTGAAATTATAAAATAATTTTTTTAATAAAAAGTAAGTAGGATTTATGTTTAGGATACTAGAAGGATAGTTTAAATGTTTTGAAATTATAAAAAAAATTTATAAAAAAAGTTAAGAAGGATTTCTGTTTAGGATACTAGAAGGATAGTTTAAATGTTTTGAAATTATAAAAAAATTTATAAAAAAAATTAAGAAGGATTTCTTTTAGGATACTAGAAGGATAGTTTAAATGTTTTGAAATTATAAAAAAAATTTTTAAAAAAAGTTAAGAAGGATTTCGTTTAGGATACTTGAAGGATAGTTTAAATGTTTTGAAATTATAAAATAATTTTTTTAATAAAAAGTAAGTTGGATTTCTGTTTAGAATACTTGAAGGATAGTTTAAATGTTTTGAAATTATAAAATAATTTTTTAAAAAAAAGTTAAGTAGGATTTTGTTTAGGATACTAGAAGGATAGTTTAAATGTTTTGAAATTATAAAAAAAAATTTATAAAAAAAGTTAAGAAGGATTTCTGTTTAGGATACTAGAAGGATAGTTTAAATGTTTTGAAATTATAAAAAAATTTATAAAAAAAATTAAGAAGGATTTCTGTTTAGGATACTTGAAGGATAGTTTAAATGTTTTGAAATTATAAAATAATTTTTTTAATAAAAAGTAAGTTGGATTTCTGTTTAGAATACTTGAAGGATAGTTTAAATGTTTTGAAATTATAAAATAATTTTTTTAATAAAAAGTAAGTAGGATTTTTGTTTAGGATACTAGAAGGATAGTTTAAATGTTTTGAAATTATAAAAAAATTTATAAAAAAAGTTAAGAAGGATTTCTGTTTAGGATACTAGAAGGATAGTTTAAATGTTTTGAAATTATAAAAAAAATTTATAAAAAAAGTTAAGAAGGATTTCTGTTTAGGATACTAGAAGGATAGTTTAAATGTTTTGAAATTATAAAAAAAGTAAGAAGGATTTCTGTTTAGGATACTAGAAGGATAGTTTAAATGTTTTGAAATTATAAAAAAATTTTTTTAAAAAAAAGTAAGAAGGATTTCTTTTAGGATACTAGAAGGATAGTTTAAATGTTTTGAAATTATAAAAAAATTTATAAAAAAAGTTAAGAAGGATTTCTGTTTAGGATACTAGAAGGATAGTTTAAATGTTTTGAAATTATAAAAAATTTTTAAAAAAAGTTAAGAAGGATTTCTTTAGGATACTAGAAGGATAGTTTAAATGTTTTGAAATTATAAAAAAATTTTTTTAAAAAAAGTTAAGAAGGATTTCTTTTAGGATACTAGAAGGATAGTTTAAATGTTTTGAAATTATTAAAAAAATTTATAAAAAAAGTTAAGAAGGATTTCTGTTTAGGATACTAGAAGGATAGTTTAAATGTTTTGAAATTATAAAAAAAATTTATAAAAAAAGTTAAGAAGGATTTCTATTTAGGATACTAGAAGGATAGTTTAAATGTTTTAAAATTATAAAAAAATTTTTTAAAAAAAGTTAAGAAGGATTTCGTTTAGGATACTTGAAGGATAGTTTAAATGTTTTGAAATTATAAAATAATTTTTTTAATAAAAAGTAAGTAGGATTTCCGTTTAGGATACTAGAAGGATAGTTTAAATGTTTTGAAATTATAAAAAAAATTTATAAAAAAAGTTAAGAAGGATTTCCGTTTAGGATACTAGAAGGATAGTTTAAATGTTTTGAAATTATAAAAAAAATTATAAAAAAAGTTTTTTAAAACTGAAGGATAGTTTAAATGTTTTCAAATTATAATTTTAAAAAAAGTTAAGAAGGATACTACTGAAGGATAGTTTAAATGTTTTGAAATTATAAAATAATTTTTTAAAAAAAGTAAGAAGGTTTATTTTAGGATACTAGAAGGATAGTTTAAATGTTTTGAAATTATAAAAAAATTTATAAAAAAAGTTAAGAAGGATTTCTGTTTAGGATACTAGAAGGATAGTTTAAATGTTTTGAAATTATAAAAAAATTTTTAAAAAAAAGTTAAGAAGGATTTCTGTTTAGGATACTAGAAGGATAGTTTAAATGTTTTAAAATTATAAAAAAAATTAAGAAGGATTTCTGTTTAGGATACTTGAAGGATAGTTTAAATGTTTTGAAATTATAAAATAATTTTTTTAATAAAAAGTAAGTTGGATTTCTTTTAGAAAACTTGAAGGATAGTTTAAATGTTTTGAAATTATAAAATAATTTTTTTAATAAAAAGTAAGTAGGATTTTTGTTTAGGATACTAGAAGGATAGTTTAAATGTTTTGAAATTATAAAAAAAATTTATAAAAAAAGTTAAGAAGGATTTCTGTTTAGGATACTAGAAGGATAGTTTAAATGTTTTGAAATTATAAAAAAAATTTTTATAAAAAAAGTTAAGAAGGATTTCTGTTTAGGATACTAGAAGGATAGTTTAAATGTTTTGAAATTATAAAAAAATTTATAAAAAAAATTAAGAAGGATTTCGTTTAGGATACTTGAAGGATAGTTTAAATGTTTTGAAATTATAAAATAATTTTTTTAAAAAAAGTAAGTTGGATTTCTGTTTAGGATACTTGAAGGATAGTTTAAATGTTTTGAAATTATAAAAAAATTTTTTTAAAAAAAGTTAAGAAGGATTTCTTTTAGGATACTAGAAGGATAGTTTAAATGTTTTGAAATTATAAAAAAAATTTATAAAAAAAAGTAAGAAGGATTTCTTTAGGATACTAGAAGGATAGTTTAAATGTTTTGAAATTATAAAAAAATTTATATAAAAAATTAAGAAGGATTTCTGTTTAGGATACTTGAAGGATAGTTTAAATGTTTTGAAATTATAAAATAATTTTTTTAATAAAAAGTAAGATGGATTTCCGTTTAGATACTTGAAGGATAGTTTAAATGTTTTGAAATTATAAAAAAATTTATTTAAAAAAAGTTAAGTAGGATTTCTGTTTAGGATACTAGAAGGATAGTTTAAATGTTTTGAAATTATAAAAAAAATTTATAAAAAAAAGTTAAGAAGGATTTCCGTTTAGGATACTAGAAGGATAGTTTAAATGTTTTGAAATTATAAAAAAAATTTATAAAAAAAATTAAGAAGGATTTCAGTTTAGGATACTAGAAGGATAGTTTAAATGTTTTGAAATTATAAAAAAAATTTATAAAAAAAGTTAAGAAGGATTTCTATTTTAGGATACTTGAAGGATAGTTTAAATGTTTTGAAATTATAAAATAATTTTTTTAATAAAAAGTAAGTTGGATTTCTGTTTAGAATACTTGAAGGATAGTTTAAATGTTTTGAAATTATAACATAAATTTTTTAATAAAAAGTAAGTAGGATTTTTGTTTAGGATACTAGAAGGATAGTTTAAATGTTTTGAAATTATAAAAAAAATTTATAAAAAAAGTTAAGAAGGATTTCTGTTTAGGATACTAGAAGGATAGTTTAAATGTTTTGAAATTATAAAAAAATTTATAAAAAAAGTTAAGAAGGATTTCGTTTAGGATACTTGAAGGATAGTTTAAATGTTTTGAAATTATAAAATAATTTTTTTAATAAAAAGTAAGTTGGATTTCTTGTTTAGAATACTTGAAGGATAGTTTAAATGTTTTGAAATTATAAAAAAATTTTTTAAAAAAAGTAAGTACTAGAAGGATAGTTTAAATGTTTTGAAATTATAAAAAAATTTATAAAAAAGTTAAGAGGATTTTCTTAGGATACTAGAAGGATAGTTTAAATGTTTTGAAATTATAAAAAAAATTTATAAAAAAAGTTAAGAAGGATTTCTGTTTAGGATACTAGAAGGATAGTTTAAATGTTTTCAAATTATAAAAAAATTTTTTAAAAAAAAGTTAAGAAGGATTTCTTTAGGATACTAGAAGGATAGTTTAAATGTTTTGAAATTATAAAAAAAATTTATAAAAAAAATTAAGAAGGATTTCGTTTAGGATACTAGAAGGATAGTTTAAATGTTTTGAAATTATAAAAAAATTTATAAAAAAAAGTTAAGAAGGATTTCCGTTTAGGATACTTGAAGGATAGTTTAAATGTTTTGAAATTATAAAATAATTTTTTTAATAAAAAGTAAGTTGGATTTCAGTTTAGAATACTTGAAGGATAGTTTAAATGTTTTGAAATTATAAAAAATTTTTTAATAAAAAGTAAGAAGGATTTCTGTTTAGGATACTAGAAGGATAGTTTAAATGTTTTGAAATTATAAAAAAAATTTATAAAAAAAGTTAAGAAGGATTTTGTTTAGGATACTAGAAGGATAGTTTAAATGTTTTGAAATTATAAAAAAAATTTATAAAAAAAATTAAGAAGGATTTCTTTAGGATACTAGAAGGATAGTTTAAATGTTTTGAAATTATAAAAAAAATTTATAAAAAAAGTTAAGAAGGATTTCTGCTTTAGGATACTAGAAGGATAGTTTAAATGTTTTGAAATTATAAAAAAAATTTATAAAAAAAGTTAAGAAGGATTTTTGTTTAGGATACTAGAAGGATAGTTTAAATGTTTTAAAATTATAAAAAAAATTTATAAAAAAAGTTAAGAAGGATTTCTGTTTAGGATACTAGAAGGATAGTTTAAATGTTTTGAAATTATAAAAAAAATTTATTAAAAAAGTTAAGAAGGATTTCTGTTTAGGATACTTGAAGGATAGTTTAAATGTTTTGAAATTATAAGATAAATTTTTTAAAAAAAAGTAAGAAGGATTTCTGTTTAGGATACTAGAAGGATAGTTTAAATGTTTTGAAATTATAAAAAAAATTTATAAAAAAAGTAAGAAGGATTTCGTTTAGGATACTAGAAGGATAGTTTAAATGTTTTGAAATTATAAAAAATTTTATAATAAAAAATTAAGAAGGATTTCTGTTTAGGATACTAGAAGGATAGTTTAAATGTTTTGAAATTATTAAAAAAATTTATAAAAAAAGTTAAGAAGGATTTCTGTTTAGGATACTAGAAGGATAGTTTAAATGTTTTGAAATTATAAAAAAAATTTATAAAAAAAGTAAGAAGGATTTCTTTTAGGATACTAGAAGGATAGTTTAAATGTTTTGAAATTATAAAAAAAATTTATAAAAAAAGTTAAGAAGGATTTCTTTTTAGGATACTTGAAGGATAGTTTAAATGTTTTGAAATTATAAAAAAATTTTTTAAAAAAAGTTAAGAAGGATTTGTTTAGGATACTAGAAGGATAGTTTAAATGTTTTGAAATTATAAAAAAATTTTTTAAAAAAAAGTAAGAAGGATTTCCGTTTAGGATACTAGAAGGATAGTTTAAATGTTTTGAAATTATTAAAAAAATTTATAAAAAAAGTTAAGAAGGATTTCTGTTTAGGATATTAGAAGGATAGTTTAAATGTTTTGAAATTATAAAAAAAATTTATAAAAAAAGTTAAGAAGGATTTCAGTTTTAGGATACTTGAAGGATAGTTTAAATGTTTTGAAATTATAAAAAAAATTTTTTAATAAAAAGTAAGAAGGATTTCTGTTTAGGATACTTGAAGGATAGTTTAAATGTTTTGAAATTATAAAATAATTTTTTTAATAAAAAGTAAGTAGG
>JAGMVL010001311.1:0-42816 GCA_019202695.1 Populus x sibirica | reverse complement strand
ATACTTGAAGCGATAGTTTAAATGCTTTGAAATTATAAAATAATTTTTAATAAAAAGTAAGTTAGGATTGCTTAGAAAACTTCAAGCGATAGTTTTAAATGTTTTGAAATTATAAAATAATTTTTTTAATAAAAAGTAAGTAGGATTTCTGTTTAGGATACTAGAAGGATAGTTTAAATGTTTTGAAATAATAAAAATAATTTATAAAAAAAGTTAAGAAGGATTTCTGTTTAGGATACTAGAAGGATAGTTTAAATGTTTTGAAATTATAAAAAAAATTTATAAAAAAAGTTAAGAAGGATTTCTGTTTAGGATACTAGAAGGATAGTTTAAATGTTTTAAAATTATAAAAAAATTTATAAAAAAAATTAAGAAGGATTTCTGTTTAGGATACTTGAAGGATAGTTTAAATGTTTTGAAATTATAAAATAATTTTTTTAATAAAAAGTAAGTTGGATTTCTGTTTAGAAAACTTGAAGGATAGTTTAAATGTTTTGAAATTATAAAATAATTTTTTTAATAAAAAGTAAGTAGGATTTTGTTTAGGATACTAGAAGGATAGTTTAAATGTTTTGAAATTATAAAAAAAATTTATAAAAAAAGTTAAGAAGGATTTCTGTTTAGGATACTAGAAGGATAGTTTAAATGTTTTAAAATTATAAAAAAATTATATAAAAAATTAAGAAGGATTTCCGTTTAGGATACTAGAAGGATAGTTTAAATGTTTTGAAATTATAAAAAAATTTATAAAAAAAGTTAAGAAGGATTTCTTTTAGGATACTTGAAGGATAGTTTAAATGTTTTGAAATTATAAAAAAAATTTTATAAAAAAAGTTAAGAAGGATTCTGCTTAGGATACTTGAAGGATAGTTTAAATGTTTTGAAATTATAAAAATAATTTTTAAAAAAAAAGTAAGAAGGATTTCTGTTTAGGATACTTGAAGGATAGTTTAAATGTTTTGAAATTATAAAAAAATTTTAAAAAAAAAGTTAAGAAGGATTTCTGTTTAGGATACTAGAAGGATAGTTTAAATGTTTTGAAATTACTAAAAAAATTTATAAAAAAAGTTAAGAAGGATTGATGTTTAGGATACTAGAAGGATAGTTTAAATGTTTTAAAATTATAAAAAAAATTTATAAAAAAATAAGAAGGATTTATGTTTAGGATACTTGAAGGATAGTTTAAATGTTTTGAAATTATAAAAATAATTTTTTAATAAAAAGTAAGTTGGATTTCTCTTTAGAAACTTGATGGATAGTTTAAATGTTTTGAAATTATAAAATAATTTTTTTAATAAAAAGTAAGTAGGATTTCTGTTTAGATACTAGAAGGATAGTTTAAATGTTTTGAAATTATAAAATAAATTTATAAAAAAAGTTAAGAAGGATTTCTGTTTAGGATACTAGAAGGATAGTTTAAATGTTTTAAAATTATAAAAAAAATTTATAAAAAAAATTAAGAAGGATTTCTGTTTAGGATACTTGAAGGATAGTTTAAATGTTTTGAAATTATAAAATAATTTTTTTAATAAAAAGTAAGTTGGATTTCTTTTAGGATACTTGAAGGATAGTTTAAATGTTTTGAAATTATAAAATAATTTTTTTAAAAAAAAGTAAGAAGGATTTCTGTTTAGGATACTAGAAGGATAGTTTAAATGTTTTGAAATTATAAAAAATTTATAAAAAAAGTTAAGAAGGATTTCGTTTAGGATACTAGAAGGATAGTTTAAATGTTTTGAAATTATAAAAAAAATTTATAAAAAAAGTTAAGAAGGATTTCTGTTTAGGATACTAGAAGGATAGTTTAAATGTTTTGAAATTATAAAATAATTTTTTAATAAAAAGTAAGTTGGATTTCTGTTTAGAATACTTGAAGGATAGTTTAAATGTTTTGAAATTATAAAATAATTTTTTTTAATAAAAAGTAAGTAGGATTTCTGTTTAGGATACTAGAAGGATAGTTTAAATGTTTTGAAATTATAAAAAAAATTTATAAAAAAAGTTAAGAAGGATTTCCATTTAGGATACTAGAAGGATAGTTTAAATGTTTTTAAATTATAAAAAAATTTTAAAAAAAAGTTAAGAAGGATTTCCGTTTAGGATACTAGAAGGATAGTTTAAATGTTTTGAAATTACAAAAAAAATTTATAAAAAAAGTTAAGAAGGATTTCTGTTTAGGATACTAGAAGGATAGTTTAAATGTTTTGAAATTATAAAAAAATTTAATAAAAAAGTTAAGAAGGATTTCGTTTAGGATACTTGAAGGATAGTTTAAATTTTTTGAAATTATAAAAATAATTTATAATAAAAGTTAAGAAGGATTTCTGTTTAGGATACTTGAAGGATAGTTTAAATGTTTTGAAATTATAAAATAATTTTATTAAAAAAAAGTAAGAAGGATTTCTGTTTAGGATACTAGAAGGATAGTTTAAATGTTTTGAAATTATAAAAAAATTTATAAAAAAAAGTTAAGAAGGATTTCTGTTTAGGATACTAGAAGGATAGTTTAAATGTTTTGAAATTATAAAATAATTTTTTTAACAAAAAGTTAAGTAGGATTTACGTTTAGGATACTAGAAGGATAGTTTAAATGTTTTGAAATTACAAAAAAAATTATTAAATAAAAATTAAGAAGGATTTCTGTTTAGGATACTTGAAGGATAGTTTAAATGTTTTGAAATTATAAAAAAATTTTTTTAAAAAAACGTTAAGAGAAGGATTTCTCGTTTAGGATACTAGAATGATAGTTTAAATGTTTTGAAATTATAAAATAATTTTTTAAAAAAAGGTAAGTAGGATTTCTGTTTAGGATACTAGAAGGATAGTTTAAATGTTTTGAAATTATAAAAAAATTTATTAAAAAAAGCTAAGAAGGATTACAGTTTAGGATACTAGAAGGATAGTTTAAATGTTTTAAAATTATAAAAATTTTATATAAAACTTAAGAAGGATTTACATAGGATACTTGAAGGATAGTTTAAATGTTTTGAAATTATAAAATAATTTTTTTAATAAAAAAGTAAGTTGGATTTCTGTTTAGAATACTAGAAGGATAGTTTAAATGTTTTGAAATTACAAAAAAAATTTTTAAAAAAAGTTAAGAAGGATTTCTGTTTAGGATACTAGAAGGATAGTTTAAATGTTTTGAAATTATAAAAAAAATTTATAAAAAAAGTTAAGAAGGATTTCTTGTTTAGGATACTAGAAGGATAGTTTAAATGTTTTGAAATTATAAAAAAATTTTTATTAAAAAAATTAAGAGTGATTTCTGTTTAGCATACTTGAAGGATAGTTTAAATGTTTTGAAATTATAAATAAAAATTTATAAAAAAAGTTAAGAAGGATTTTGTTTAGGATACTAGAAGGATAGTTTAAATGTTTTGAAATTATAAAAAAAATTTATAAAAAAAAGTTAAGAAGGATTTCTGTTTAAGGATACTAAAAGGATAGTTTAAATGTTTTAAAATTATAAAAAAAAATTATTTTAATAAAAATTAAGAATGATTTCTGTTTAGGATACTAGAAGGATAGTTTAAATGTTTTGAAATAATAAAAATAATTTATAAAAAAAGTTAAGAAGGATTTCGCTTAGGATACGTGAAGGATAGTTTAAAATGTTTTGGAATTATAAAATAAAATTATTAAAAAAAGTAAGAAGGATTTCCTCTGTTTAGGATACTAGAAGGATAGTTTAAATGTTTAAAAATTATAAAATAATCTAATAAAAAAAAGTTAGGAAGGATTTACTCTGCTAGGATACTAAAAAGGATAGTTTAAAATGTTTTAAAAATTATAAAAAAATTTATAAAAAAATTAAGAAGGATTTCTCATTAGGATACTAGAAGGAGGTTTAAATGTTTTAGAAATTATAAAATAATTTATAAAAAAAAGTTAAGAAGGATTTAAACGTTTAGAATATTAGAAGGATAGTTTAAATGTTTTGAAATTATAAAAAAGTTTTTAAAAAGTGGGTGTGATTTCTGCTTAGGATACTAGAAGGATAGTTTAATGTTTTGAAATTATAAAAAAAGTTAAGAAGGACTTCGGCTTAGGATACTTGAAGGATAGTTTAAAATGTTTGGAAATTATAAAAAATTTTTTTAATAAAAGTAAGAAGGATTGCTACCATTTGGAATACCGAAGGATAGTTTAAATGTTTTAAAATTATAAATAATTTTTTTAATAAAAGCGTGGAGTAGGATTTATGTTTAGGAACTAGAAGGATAGTTTAAATGTTTTGAAATTAAAACATAAATTTATAAAAAAAGTAAGAAGGATTTCTTTTAGGATACTAGAAGGATAGTTTAAATGTTTTAAAATTATAAAAAAAATTAGGATTGTTTAGGATACTAGAAGGATAGTTTAATGTTTT
The DNA here is from genome assembly GCA_019202695.1 of Populus x sibirica. Classification (NCBI taxonomy): domain Eukaryota; kingdom Viridiplantae; phylum Streptophyta; class Magnoliopsida; order Malpighiales; family Salicaceae; genus Populus; species Populus x sibirica. The sequence continues at coordinate 38,444 of JAGMVL010001311.1, read as the reverse complement.
GAAATAATTAAAAATAATTTATAAAAAAGGTTAAGAAGGATTCAGCTTAGGATACTAGAAGGATAGATTAAATGTTTTGAAATTATAAAATAATTTATTTAAAAAAAGTAAGCTTGGATTTAAGCTTAGAATACATGAAGGATCGTTTAAATGTTTTGAAATTATAAAATAATTTTTTTAATACAAAGTAAGTTGGATTGCCATTTAGGAAACTAGAAGGATAGTTTAAATGTTTTGAAGAATTATAAAAAATATTTTTAAAAAAAGTTAAGAAGGATTGCTTTAGGATAAACTAGAAGGATAGTTTAAATGTTTAGAAATTATTAAAAAAACTTTATTAAAAAAAGTTAAGAAGCATTTACAACACATTAGGATACTAGAAGGATAGTTTTTTAAAAATGTTTTGAAATTCTAAAATAATTTTTTACAAAAAAAGTTTTGAAGAAGGATTGATTAGAAAACTTGAAGGATAGTTTAAATGTTTTGAAATTATAAAATAATTTTTTTAATAAAAAGAAGAAGGATTTACTTTCGTTAGGATACTAGAAGGATAGTTTAAATGTTTTGAAATTATTAAAATAAATTATTACTAGCGAAAAGTTAAGAAGGATTACAGTTAAGAAAACTAGAAGATTAGTTTAAAATGTTTCAAAATTATAAAATATAATTTTTAACTAAAAAGTAAAGATGGATTTCTGCTTAGGATACTAGAAGGATAGATTAAATGTTTTTAGAAATATAAAAAAAATTTTAAAAAATAAAGTTAAAAGAAGGATTTCGCTTAGGATTCTAGAAGGATAGTCAATAAATGTTTTGATATTATAAATAATTTTATAAAAGAAAATGTCTAGAAGATTGCTTTTTAGGATACTAGAAGGATAGTTTAAAATGTTTTAAAATTATTAAACCAAAGTTTTTAATAAAAATAAGAAGGATTTCGTTTAAGGATACCTTGAAGGATAGTTTAAATGTTTAGGAAATTATAAAAATAATTTTTTTTAATAAGCGTCAAGATGGACTTCTAATTTAGGGCTTAGAAATTTCTTGAGAAGGATAGTTTCAATTGTTTTGGAAATTCTAAAAATAATTTTTTAATAAAAAAATAAGATGATTTTTGTTTAGGATACTAGAAGGGACAGATTAAATGTTTTGAAATTATAAACAAATTTTTAATACAAAAATGTTAAAGGATTTCTTGTTTGAAAACTAGAAGGATAGTTTAAATGTTTTCAAATTATAAAATATTTATAAAAAAAGCAAGTAGGATTTGCTTAGGATACTAGAAGGATAGTTTAAATGTTTTGAAATAATAAAAAATTTATAAAAAGTTAAGAAGGATTGCTGTAGGATACTAGAAGGTTAGTTTAAATGTTTTGAAATTATAAGGAAAGATTTATATAAAAAATTAAGAAGGATTTCGTTTAGGATACTATAAGGATAGTTTAAATGTTTAAAAATTATAATAATATTTTAAAAAAAATTAGAATTGGATTTCTCGTTTTAGGATACTAGAAGGATAGTTTAAATTTTTTGAAATAATAAAAATAATTTTTATAAAAAAAAGTAAGAAGGATTGTATGTGTAGGATATAGAAGGATAGTTTAAATGTTTTGAAATTATAAAATAATTTTTTAATAAAAAAAGTTAAGATGGATTTCCTGCTTAGGATACTAGAAGGATAGTTTAAATGTTTTGAAATTATAAAATAGTTTTATAAAAAAATTAAGAAGGGGTTTCTATGTAGGATACTTGAAGGGATAGTTTAAATGTTTTGAAATTATAAAAAAAATTTTATAAAAAGCTTAAGATGGATTTATGTTTTAGGAAACTTGAAGGATAGTTTAAATGTTTGAAATTATAAAATTAATTTTTAAATAAAAAGTAAGTAGGATTTCACGCTTAGGATACTAGAAGGATAGCTTTTAAATGTTTTGAAAATTATAAAATAATTTTTTTAAAAAAAGTTAAGAAGGATTTCGCTTAGAATACTAGAAGGATAGTTTAAATGTTTTAAATTATTATAAAAAACATTTATAAAAAAAATTAAGAATGATTTCTGTTTAAGATACTAGAAGGATTGTTTAAATGTTTAGAAATAATAAAAATAATTTATAAAAAAAGTTAAGAATGATTTCAGTTTAGGACAGTTGAAGGATAGTTTAAATGTTTTGAAATTATAAAAAAAAGTTAAGAAGGATTTCTGTTTAGGATACTAGAAGGATAGTTTAAATGTTTAAAAATTATAAAAATAATTTATAAAAAAAATTAAGAATGATTTCTGCTTAGGATACTAGAAAGGATAGTTTAAATGTTTTGAAATAATAAAAATAATTTATAAAAAAAGTTAAGAAGGATTTAAGGGTTAGGGATAGCAGAAGGATAGTTTAAAAGTTTTGAAACTATAAAATAATTTTATAAAAAAAAGTTAAGAAGGATTTTTGGTTAGGATACTAGAAGGATAGTTTAAATGTTTTAAAAAATTATAAAAAAAATTAAGAAGGATTTAAGTAGGATACTTTGGAAGGATAGTTTAAATGTTTTGAAATTATAAAATAATTTTTTTAATAAAACGTAAGTTGGATTGCTTAGAAAAGTTGAAGGATAGTTTAAATGTTTTGAAATTATAAAATAATTTTTTAATAAAAAGTCAAGTAGGATTGCTTTAGGATACTAGAAGGATAGTTTAAAATGTTTTGGAAATTATTAAAAAAATTTATAAAAAAAGTTAAGAAGGATTGCTTAATAGGATACTAGAAGGATATGTTTAAATGTTTACAAATTATAAAAATAATTTATAAAAAAAATTAAGAATGATCTCTCGCTTTAGGATACTAGAAGGATAGTTTAAAATGTTTTGAAATAATAAAAAATAATTGTATGAAAAAAAGTTAAGAAAGATTTCGCTTTAGGATAGTTGTATGGGATAGTTTAAATGTTTTGAAATTATAAAAAAAATTTATAAAAAAAGTTAAGAAGGATTGCTTTAAGGGATACTAAAAGGATAGTTTAAATGTTTTAAAATTATAAAAAATTAAGAAGAATTTTTTCGTTTAGGATACTACGGATAGTTTAAATGTTTTGAAATTATAAAATAATTTTTTTTAATAAAACGTAAGTTGGATTGCTTAGAAAACTTGAAGTATAGTTTAAATGTTTTGAAATTATAACATAAATTTTTTAATAAAAAGTCAAGTAGGATTTTTGCTTAGGATACTAGAAGGATAGTTTAAATGTTTTGAAATTATAAAATAAATTTATAAAAAAAGTTAAGAAGGATTTAAGTGAAGGAGATACTAGAAGGATAGTTTAAATGTTTTAAAAATATAAAATAATTTATAAAAAAAAGTTAAGAAGGATTTCTCGTTTTAGGATACTAGAAGGATAGTTTAAATGTTTTGAAATAATAAAAATAATTTAAAAAAAAAGCTTTAAGAAGGATTTCATGATTAGGATACGTGAAGGATAGTTTAAATGTTTTGAAATTATAAAACAATTTATTAAAAAAAGTTAAGAATGGATTTCCGCTTAGAATACTTGAAGGATAGTTTAAAATGTTTAGAAATTATAAAATAATATTTTATTAAAAAAAGTGAAGAAGGATTTCTGCTTAGGATACTAGAAGGATAGTTTAAATGTTTTAAAATTATAAAAAAAATTTATAAAAAAAGTTAAGAAGGATTTCTCGCTTAGGATACGTGAAGGATAGTTTAAATGTTTTGAAAATTATAAAAATATTTTAAAAAAAGTTAAGAAGGATTTCTCGCTAGGGATACTAGAAGGATAGTTTAAATGTTGAAAAATAACAAAAATAATTTTTTAAAAAAATGTTAAGAAGGATTGCCCCGTCTTAGGATACTAGAAGGATAGTTTAAATGTTTTGAAATTATAAATATTTTTTATAAAAAAAAGTAAGAAGGATTGCTGCTTAGAATACTTGAAGGATAGTTTAAATGTTTTGAAATTATAAAAATAATTTTTTTAAAAAAAAGTAAGAAGGATTGCTGTAGGATACTAGAAGGATAGTTTAAATGTTTTGAAATTATAAAACAAATTATTAAAAAAATTTAAGAAGGATTTCACTTTAAGATACTAGAAGGATAGTTTAAATGTTTTGAAATTATAAAATAATTTTTTAAAAAAAAGTAAGAAGGATTAATCTTCTAGGATACTTGAAGGATCGCTTAAATGTTTTGAAATTATAAAAATATTTTATTTAAAAAAAGTAAGAAGGATTACTGTTTAGGATACTAGAAGGATAGTTTAAATGTTTTGAAATAATAAAAATAATTTATAAAAAAAAGTTAAGAAGGATTTCTGTTTAGGATACTAGAAGGATAGTTTAAATGTTTTAAAATTATAAAAATAATTTATTAAATAAATTAAGAATGATTTCATCTTTAGGATACTAGAAGGATAGTTTAAATGTTTTGAAATAATAAAAATAATTTATAAAAAAAAGTTAAGAAGGATTTCGTTTAGGATACTAGAAGTATAGGTCAAATGTTTTGAAATTATAAAAAAAATTTATAAAAAAGTTAAGAAGGAGTTCTGTCTAGGATACTAGAAGGATAGTTTAAATGTTTTAAAATTATAAAAAAAAATTATATAAAAAATTAAGAAGGATTTTTGTTTAGGATACTAGAAATATAGGTTAAATGTTTTGAAATTATAAAAAAATATTTAAAAAAAAACGTAAGTAGGATTTCCGTTTAGGATACTAGAAGGATAGTTTAAATGTTTTAAAATTATAAAAAAATTTATATAAAAAATTAAGAAGGATTTCCGTTTAGGATACTTGAAGGATAGTTTAAATGTTCTGAAATTATAAAATAATTTTTTTAATAAAAAGTGAAGATGGATTTTGCTTAGGATACTAGAAGGATAGTTTAAATGTTTTCAAATTATAAAAAAATTTTATAAAAAAAATCAAGAATGATTTCCATGCTTAGGATACTGGAAGGATAGTTTAAATGTTTTGAAATAATAAAAAAAATTTAAAAAAAAAAGTTAAGAAGGATTTCGGTAGGATACTAGAAGGATAGTTTAAATGTTTTAAAATTATAAAAAAATTTTGTAATAAAAAGTAAGTAGGATTTCGTTAGGATACTTGAAGGATAGTTTAAATGTTTAAAAATTATAAAAAAATTTATAAAAAAAATTAAGAATGATTTCTTTTAGGATACTAGAAGGATAGTTTAAATGTTTTGAAATTATAAAAAAAATTTATAAAAAAAGTTAAGAAGGATTTCGTTTAGGATACTAGAAGGATAGTTTAAATGTTTTGAAATTATAAAAAAAATTTATAAAAAAAAGTTAAGGAAGGATTTCTGCTTAGGATACTAGAAGGATAGTTTAAATGTTTTGAAATTATAAAAAAATTTTATAAAAAAAGTTAAGAAGGATTTCATGTTTAGGATACTTGAAGGATAGTTTAAATGTTTTAAAATTATAAAATAATTTTTAAAAAAAAGTAAGATGGATTTCTGTTTAGAAAACTTGAAGGATAGTTTAAATGTTTTGAAATTATAAAAAAATTTTTTTAATAAAAAGTAAGTAGGATTTCTCTAGACTTTAGGGTACTAGAAGGATAGTTTAAATGTTTTGAAATTATAAAAAAAAATTTATAAAAAAGTTAAGAAGGATTTCCCCGTTTAGAATACTAGAAGGATAGTTTAAATGTTTTGAAATTATAAAAAAATTTTATAAAAAAAAGTCAAGAAGGATTTCTGTTTAGGATACTAGAAGGATAGTTTAAATGTTTTGAAATTATAAAAAAATTTATAAAAAAAGTTAAGAAGGATTGCTGTAGGATACTAGAAGGATAGTTTAAATGTTTTGAAATTATAAAAAAATTTATAAAAAAATTAAGAATGATTTCTGTTTAGGATACTAGAAGGATAGTTTAAATGTTTTGAAATAATAAAAATAATTTATAAAAAAAGTTAAGAAGGATTTCTGTTTAGGATACTAGAAGGATAGTTTAAATGTTTTGAAATAATAAAAAAAATTATAAAAAAAGTTAAGAAGGATTCCTGCTTTAGGATACTAGAAGGATAGTTTAAATGTTTTAAAATTATAAAAAAATTTATAAAAAATTAAGAAGGATTTAAGCTTAGGATACTAGAAGGATAGTTTAAATGTTTTGAAATTATAAAATAATTTTTTTAATAAAAAGTAAGTTGGATTTCTGCTTAGAAAACTTGAAAGGATAGTTTAAATGTTTTGAAATTATAAAAAAATTTTTTTAAAAAAAGTAAGAAGGATTACATTTAGGATACTAGAAGGATAGTTTAAATGTTTTGAAATTATAAAAAAATTTATAAAAAAAGTTAAGAAGGATTTAGTTTAGGATACTAGAAGGATAGTTTAAATGTTTTGAAATTATAAAATAATTTTATTTTAAAAAAAGTTAAGATGGATTTCTGTTTAGGATACTTGAAGGATAGTTTAAATGTTTTGAAATTATAAAATAAATTTTTTAATAAAAAGTAAGAAGGATTTATGTTTAGGATACTAGAAGGATAGTTTAAATGTTTTGAAATTATAAAAAAATTTATAAAAAAAGTTAAGAAGGATTTCTGCTTAGGATACTAGAAGGATAGTTTAAATGTTTTAAAATTATAAAAAAAATTTATAAAAAAATTAAGAATGATTTCTGCTTAGGATACTAGAAGGATAGTTTAAATGTTTTGAAATAATAAAAATAATTTATAAAAAAAAGTTAAGAAGGATTTCTCAGGATATTAGAAGGATAGTTTAAATGTTTTGAAATTATAAAAAAAATTTTAAAAAAGTTAAGAAGGATTTCTGCTTAGGATACTAGAAGGATAGTTTAAATGTTTAAAAATTATAAAAAAATTTATAAAAAAAATTAAGAAGGATTTCTGCTTAGGATACTAGAAGGATAGTTTAAATGTTTTGAAATTATAAAAAAATTTATAAAAAAAAGTTAAGAAGGATTTATGTTTAGGATACTAGAAGGATAGTTTAAATGTTTTGAAATTATAAAAATAATTTTTTAAAAAAAGTTAAGAAGGATTTCTGTTTAGGATACTAGAAGGATAGTTTAAATGTTTTAAAATTACAAAAAAATTTATAAAAAAAGAAGAAGGATTTCTGTTTAGGATACTTGAAGGATAGTTTAAATGTTTTGAAATTATAAAATAAATTTATAAAAAAAATTAAGAAGGATTTCCGTTTAGGAAACTTGAAGGATAGTTTAAATGTTTTGAAATTATAAAAAAATTTATATAAAAAAAGTTAAGAAGAATTTCTGTTTAGGATACTAGAAGGATAGTTTAAATGTTTTGAAATAATAAAAAAAATTTATAAAAAAAGTTAAGAAAGGATTTCTGCTTAGGATACTAGAAGGATAGTTTAAATGTTTTGAAATTATAAAAAAATTTATAAAAAAAGTTAAGAAGGATTTCTGTTTAGGATACTAGAAGGATAGTTTAAATGTTTTGAAATTATAAAAAAAATTTATAAAAAAAGTTAAGAAGGATTTCTGTTTAGGATATGAGAAGGATAGTTTAAATGTTTTGAAATTATAAAAAAAGTTAAGAAGGATTTCTGTTTAGGATACTAGAAGGATAGTTTAAATGTTTAAAAATTATAAAAAAAATTTATAAAAAAAATTAGGAATGATTTCTTTTAGGATACTAGAAGGATAGTTTAAATGTTTTGAAATTATAAAAAAAATTTATAAAAAAAGTTAAGAAGGATTTCTCTTTAGGATACTAGAAGGATAGTTTAAATGTTTTGAAATTATAAAAAATTTATAAAAAAAGTTAAGAAGGATTTCCGTTTTAGGATACTAGAAGGATAGTTTAAATGTTTTGAAATTATAAAAAAAATTTATAAAAAAAAGTTAAGAAGGATTTCGTTTAGGATACTAGAAGGATAGTTTAAATGTTTTAAAATTATAAAAAAAATTTTAAAAAAAGTTAAGAAGGATTTCTGTTTAGGATACTAGAAGGATAGTTTAAATGTTTTGAAATTATAAAAAAATTTATTAAAAAAAGTTAAGAAGGATTTCTGTTTAGGATACTAGAAGGATAGTTTAAATGTTTTGAAATTATAAAAAAAATTTATAAAAAAAGTTAAGAAGGATTTATGTTTAGGATACTAGAAGGATAGTTTAAATGTTTTGAAATTATAAAAAAATTTTTAAAAAAGGTAAGATGGATTTCTGTTTAGGATACTAGAAGGATAGTTTAAATGTTTTGAAATTATAAAAAAAATTTATAAAAAAAAGTTAAGAAGGATTTTTGTTTAGGATACTAGAAGGATAGTTTAAATGTTTTGAAATTATAAAAATTTTATAAAAAAAAGTTAAGAAGGATTTCTGTTTAGGATACTAGAAGGATAGTTTAAATGTTTTAAAATTATAAAAAAAATTTAATAAAAAAAGTTAAGAAGGATTTATGTTTAGGATACTTAGAAGGATAGTTTAAATGTTTTGAAATTATAAAAAAAATTTTATAAAAAAAAGTTAAGAAGGATTTCAGTTTAGGATACTAGAAGGATAGTTTAAATGTTTTGAAATTATAAAAAAATTTTTTAAAAAAATTAAGAATGATTGCTTTAGGATACTAGAAGGATAGTTTAAATGTTTTGAAATTATAAAAATAATTTATAAAAAAAAAGTTAAGAAGGATTTCTGTTTAGGATATTAGAAGGATAGTTTAAATGTTTTGAAATTATAAAAAAAATTTATAAAAAAAGTTAAGAAGGATTTCTGTTTAGGATACTAGAAGGATAGTTTAAATGTTTTGAAATTATAAAAAAAGTAAGAAGGATTTCTGTTTAGGATACTAGAAGGATAGTTTAAATGTTTTAAAATTATAAAAAAAATTAAGAAGGATTTCTGTTTAGGATACTAGAAGGATAGTTTAAATGTTTTGAAATAATAAAAATAATTTATAAAAAAAGTTAAGAAGGATTTCAGTTTAGGATACTAGAAGGATAGTTTAAATGTTTTGAAATTATAAAAAATTTATAAAAAAAATTAAGAAGGATTTCTCATTAGGATACTAGAAGGATAGTTTAAATGTTTTAAAATTATAAAAAAAATTTATAAAAAAATTAAGAAGGATTTAGTTTAGGATACTAGAAGGATAGTTTAAATGTTTTGAAATTATAAAAAAATTTTTAAAAAAAAGTTAAGAAGGATTTCGTTTAGGATACTAGAAGGATAGTTTAAATGTTTTGAAATTATAAAAAAATTTTATAAAAAAAGTTAAGAAGGATTCTGTTTAGGATATTAGAAGGATAGTTTAAATGTTTTGAAATTATAAAATAAATTTATAAAAAAAAGCTAGGATGGATTTCAGCTTAGGATACTAGAAGGATAGTTTAAATGTTTTGAAATTATAAAAAAATTTATAATAAAAAGTTAAGAAGGATTTCGTTTAGGATACTAGAAGGATAGTTTAAATGTTTTGAAATTATAAAAAAAATTTTTAAAAAAAGTTAAGAAGGATTTCCTTTAGGATACTAGAAGGATAGTTTAAATGTTTTGAAATTATAAAAAAAATTTATAAAAAAAGTTAAGAAGGATTTCTGTTTAGGATACTAGAAGGATAGTTTAAATGTTTAGAAAATTATAAAAATAATTTATAAAAAAAATTAAGAATGGATTTCAGTTTAGGATACTAGAAGGATAGTTTAAATGTTTTGAAATTATAAAAAAATTTATAAAAAAAAGTTAAGAAGGATTTCTGTTTAGAATACTAGAAGGATAGTTTAAATGTTTTGAAATTATAAAAAAATTTTATAAAAAAAGTTAAGAAGGATTTCTGTTTAGGATACTAGAAGGATAGTTTAAATGTTTTGAAATTATAAAAAAAATTTATAAAAAAATTAAGAAGGATTTCTGTTTAGGATACTAGAAGGATAGTTTAAATGTTTTGAAATTATAAAAAAATTTTTAAAAAAAAGTTAAGAAGGATTTCTGTTTAGGATACTAGAAGGATAGTTTAAATGTTTTGAAATTATAAAAAAATTTATTAAAAAAAGTTAAGAAGGATTCGGTTTAGGATACTAGAAGGATAGTTTAAATGTTTTGAAATTATAAAAAAATTTATAAAAAAAGTTCAGAAGGATTTCTGTTTAGGATACTAGAAGGATAGTTTAAATGTTTTGAAATTATAAAAAAATTTATAAAAAAAGTTAAGAAGGATTTCTGTTTAGGATACTAGAAGGATAGTTTAAATGTTTTGAAATTATAAAAATAATTTATAAAAAAAGTTAAGAAGGATTTCTGTTTAGGATACTAGAAGGATAGTTTAAATGTTTTGAAATTATAAAAAAAATTTATAAAAAAAGTTAAGAAGGATTTCTGTTTAGGATACTAGAAGGATAGTTTAAATGTTTTGAAATTATAAAAAAAATTTATAAAAAAAGTTAAGAAGGATTTCTGTTTAGGATACTAGAAGGATAGTTTAAATGTTTTGAAATTATAAAAAAAATTTATAAAAAAAGTTAAGAAGGATTTCTGTTTAGGATACTAGAAGGATAGTTTAAATGTTTTGAAATTATAAAAAAAATTTATAAAAAAGTTAAGAAGGATTTCTTTTAGGATACTAGAAGGATAGTTTAAATGTTTTGAAATTATAAAATAATTTATAAAAAAAGTAAGAAGGATTTCTTTAGGATACTAGAAGGATAGTTTAAATGTTTTGAAATTATAAAAAAAATTTATAAAAAAAGTTAAGAAGGATTTCGTTTAGGATACTAGAAGGATAGTTTAAATGTTTTGAAATTATAAAAAAAATTTATAAAAAAAAGTTAAGAAGGATTACTGCTTAGGATACTAGAAGGATAGTTTAAATGTTTTGAAATTATAAAAAAAATTTATAAAAAAAGTTAAGAAGGATTTCGGTTTTAGGATACTAGAAGGATAGTTTAAATGTTTTGAAATTATAAAAAAATTTATAAAAAAAATTAAGAAGGATTTTTGTTTAGGATACTAGAAGGATAGGTTAAATGTTTTGAAATTATAAAAAAATTTATAAAAAAAAGTTAAGAAGGATTTCTGTTTAGGATACTAGAAGGATAGGTTAAATGTTTTGAAATTATAAAAAAATTTTATAAAAAAAAGTTAAGAAGGATTTCTGTTTAGGATACTAGAAGGATAGTTTAAATGTTTTAAAATTATAAAAAAAATTTATAAAAAAATTAAGAAGGATTTCTGTTTAGGATACTAGAAGGATAGTTTAAATGTTTTGAAATTATAAAAATAATTTATTTAAAAAAAGTTAAGAAGGATTTCTGTTTAGGATACTAGAAGGATAGTTTAAATGTTTTGAAATTATAAAACAAATTTATAAAAAAAGTTAAGAAGGATTTCTGTTTAGGATACTTGAAGGATAGTTTAAATGTTTTGAAATTATAAAAAAATTTTAAAAAAAAAGTTAAGAAGGATTTCTGTTTAGGATACTAGAAGGATAGTTTAAATGTTTTGAAATTATAAAAAAAATTTATAAAAAAAGTTAAGAAGGATTTCTGCTTAGGATACTAGAAGGATAGTTTAAATGTTTTAAATTATAAAAAAATTTATAAAAAAAGTTAAGAATGATTACTGTTTAGGATACTAGAAGGATAGTTTAAATGTTTTGAAATTATTAAAAAAATTTATAAAAAAAAGTTAAGAAGGATTTCTGTTTAGGATACTAGAAGGATAGTTTAAATGTTTTGAAATTATAAAAAAAATTTATAAAAAAAAAGTTAAGAAGGATTTCTGTTTAGGATACTAGAAGGATAGTTTAAATGTTTTGAAATTATAAAAAAATTATAAAAAAAAGTTAAGAAGGATTTCTGTTTAGGATACTAGAAGGAAATTATAAAAATAATTTATAAAAAAAAGTAAGAAGGATTTCAGTTTAGGATACTAGAAGGATAGTTTAAATGTTTTAAAATTATAAAAAAATTTATAAAAAAAGTTAAGAAGGATTTCTCGTTTAGGATACTAGAAGGATAGTTTAAATGTTTTGAAATTATAAAAAAAATTTATAAAAAAAAGTTAAGAAGGATTTCTGTTTAGGATACTAGAAGGATAGTTTAAATGTTTTGAAATTATAAAAAAATTTATAAAAAAAGTTAAGAAGGATTTCTGTTTAGGATACTAGAAGGATAGTTTAAATGTTTTAAAATTATAAAAAAAATTTATAAAAAAAATTAAGAAGGATTTACGCTTAGGATACCTGAATGATAGTTTAAATGTTTTGAAATTATAAAATAATTTTTTTAATAAAAAGTAAGTAGGATTTCTTTTTAGGATACTAGAAGGATAGTTTAAATGTTTTGAAATTATAAAAAAATTTATAAAAAAAAGTTAAGAAGGATTTATGTTTAGGATACTAGAAGGATAGTTTAAATGTTTTGAAATTATAAAAAAAATTTATAAAAAAAGTTAAGAAGGATTTCTGTTTAGGATACTAGAAGGATAGTTTAAATGTTTTAAAATTATAAAAAAATTTATAAAAAAAAGTTAAGAAGGATTTCTGTTTAGGATACTAGAAGGATAGTTTAAATGTTTTGAAATTATAAAAAAATTTATAAAAAAAGTTAAGAAGGATTTCTGTTTAGGATACTAGAAGGATAGTTTAAATGTTTTGAAATTATAAAAAAATTTATAAAAAAGTTAAGAAGGATTTCGTTTAGGATACTAGAAGGATAGTTTAAATGTTTTGAAATTATAAAAAAAATTTTATAAAAAAAAGTTAAGAAGGATTTCTGTTTAGGATACTAGAAGGATAGTTTAAATGTTTTGAAATTATAAAAAAAATTTATAAAAAAAGTTAAGAAGGATTTCTGTTTAGGATACTAGAAGGATAGTTTAAATGTTTTGAAATTATAAAAAAAATTTATAAAAAAAGTTAAGAAGGATTTCTGTTTAGGATACTAGAAGGATAGTTTAAATGTTTTGAAATTATAAAAAAAATTTATAAAAAAAAGTTAAGAAGGATTTACGTTTAGGATACTAGAAGGATAGTTTAAATGTTTTGAAATTATAAAAAAAATTTATAAAAAAAAGTTAAGAAGGATTTCTGTTTAGGATACTAGAAGGATAGTTTAAATGTTTTGAAATTATAAAAAAATTTATAAAAAAAAGTTAAGAAGGATTTCTGTTTAGGATACTAGAAGGATAGTTTAAATGTTTTGAAATTATAAAAAAAATTTATAAAAAAAGTTAAGAAGGATTTCTGTTTAGGATACTAGAAGGATAGTTTAAATGTTTTAAAATTATAAAAAAAAATTTATATAAAAAATTAAGAAGGATTTCTGTTTAGGATACTTGAAGGATAGTTTAAATGTTTTGAAATTATAAAAAAATTTTATAATAAAAGTTAAGAAGGATTTCCTGTTTAGGATACTAGAAGGATAGTTTAAATGTTTTAAAATTATAAAAAAATTTATAAAAAAAATTAAGAAGGATTTCTGTTTAGGATACTAGAAGGATAGTTTAAATGTTTTGAAATTATAAAAAAATTTATTTAAAAAAAGTTAAGAAGGATTTCTGTTTAAGATACTAGAAGGATAGTTTAAATGTTTTGAAATTATAAAAAAATTTTATAAAAAAAGTTAAGAAGGATTTCTGTTTAGGATACTAGAAGGATAGTTTAAATGTTTTGAAATTATAAAAAAAATTTATAAAAAAAGTTAAGAAGGATTTCTGTTTAGGATACTAGAAGGATAGTTTAAATGTTTTAAAATTATAAAAAATAATTTATAAAAAAAAGTTAAGAAGGATTTCTGTTTAGGATACTAGAAGGATAGTTTAAATGTTTTGAAATAATAAAAAAATTTATAAAAAAAGTTAAGAAGGATTTCTGTTTAGGATACTTAGAAGGATAGTTTAAATGTTTTGAAATTATAAAAAAAATTTATAAAAAAAGTTAAGAAGGATTTCTGTTTAGGATACTAGAAGGATAGTTTAAATGTTTTGAAATTATAAAAAAAATTTATAAAAAAAGTTAAGAAGGATTTCTGTTTAGGATACTTGAAGGATAGTTTAAATGTTTTGAAATTATAAAAAAATTTTAAAAAAAAAGTTAAGAAGGATTTCTGTTTAGGATACTAGAAGGATAGTTTAAATGTTTTGAAATTATAAAAAAATTTAATAAAAAAAGTTAAGAAGGATTTCGTTTAGGATACTAGAAGGATAGTTTAAATGTTTTGAAATTATAAAAAAAATTTATAAAAAAAAGTTAAGAAGGATTTCTTTTTAGGATACTAGAAGGATAGTTTAAATGTTTTGAAATTATAAAAAAAATTTATAAAAAAAGTTAAGAAGGATTTCTGTTTAGGATACTTGAAGGATAGTTTAAATGTTTTGAAATTATAAAAATAATTTTTTAAAAAAAGTAAGTTGGATTTCTGTTTAGAAAACTTGAAGGATAGTTTAAATGTTTTGAAATTATAAAAATAATTTATAAAAAAAGTTAAGAAGGATTTCTGTTTAGGATACTAGAAGGATAGTTTAAATGTTTTAAAATTATAAAAAAAATTTATAAAAAAAATTAAGAAGGATTTCTGTTTAGGATACTAGAAGGATAGTTTAAATGTTTTGAAATTATAAAATAATTTTTTAAAAAAAGTTAAGTTGGATTTCTGTTTAGGATACTAGAAGGATAGTTTAAATGTTTTGAAATTATAAAAAAATTTATAAAAAAAGTTAAGAAGGATTTCTGTTTAGGATACTAGAAGGATAGTTTAAATGTTTTGAAATTATAAAAAAAATTTATAAAAAAAGTTAAGAAGGATTTCTGTTTAGGATACTAGAAGGATAGTTTAAATGTTTTAAAATTATAAAAAAATTTATAAAAAAAATTAAGAAGGATTTCTGTTTAGGATACTAGAAGGATAGTTTAAATGTTTTGAAATTATAAAAAAAATTTATAAAAAAAGTTAAGAAGGATTTCTGTTTAGGATACTAGAAGGATAGTTTAAATGTTTTGAAATTATAAAAAAATTTTATAAAAAAAGTTAAGAAGGATTTCAGTTTAGGATACTAGAAGGATAGTTTAAATGTTTTAAAATTATAAAAAAATTTATAAAAAAAAGTTAAGAAGGATTTCCGTTTAGGATACTAGAAGGATAGTTTAAATGTTTTGAAATTATAAAAAAAATTTATAAAAAAAGTTAAGAAGGATTTCTGTTTAGGATACTTGAAGGATAGTTTAAATGTTTTGAAATTATAAAAAAAATTTTTAAAAAAAAGTTAAGAAGGATTTCTGTTTAGGATACTAGAAGGATAGTTTAAATGTTTTGAAATTATAAAAAAAATTTATAAAAAAAGTTAAGAAGGATTTCCGTTTAGGATACTAGAAGGATAGTTTAAATGTTTTGAAATTATAAAATTTTTTTATAAAAAACTTTAAGAAGGATTTCTGTTTAGGATATTTGAAGGATAGTTTAAATGTTTTGAAATTATAAAATAAGTTTTAAAAAAAAGTAAGAAGGATTTCCGTTTAGGATACTAGAAGGATAGTTTAAATGTTTTGAAATTATAAAAAAAATTTATAAAAAAAGTTAAGAAGGATTTCTGTTTAGGATACTAGAAGGATAGTTTAAATGTTTTGAAATTATAAAAAAAATTTATAAAAAAAGTTAAGAAGGATTTCTGTTTAGGATACTAGAAGGATAGTTTAAATGTTTTGAAATTATAAAAAAATTTATAAAAAAAATTAAGAAGGATTTCTTTTAGGATACTAGAAGGATAGTTTAAATGTTTTGAAATTATAAAAAAATTTTTTTAAAAAAAGTTAAGAAGGATTTCTTTTAGGATACTAGAAGGATAGTTTAAATGTTTTGAAATTATAAAAAAAAATAATAAAAAAAGTTAAGAAGGATTTCTGTTTAGGATATTAGAAGGATAGTTTAAATGTTTTGAAATTATAAAATAATTTTAAAAAAATAAGAAGTTGATTTCAGTTTAGGATATTCGAAGGATAGTTTAAATGTTTTGAAATTATAAAAAAATTTATAAAAAAAGTTAAGAAGGATTTCTGTTTAGGATACTTGAAGGATAGTTTAAATGTTTTGAAATTATAAAAAAAATTTATAAAAAAAGTTAAGAAGGATTTCTGTTTAGGATACTAGAAGGATAGTTTAAATGTTTTGAAATTATAAAAAAAATTTATAAAAAAAGTTAAGAAGGATTTCTGTTTAGGATACTAGAAGGATAGTTTAAATGTTTTAAAATTATAAAAAAATTTATAAAAAAACTTAAGAAGGATTTCCGTTTAGGATACTAGAAGGATAGTTTAAATGTTTTGAAATTATAAAAAAAATTTATAAAAAAAAAGTTAAGAAGGATTTCTTTTAGGATACTAGAAGGATAGTTTAAATGTTTTGAAATTATAAAAAATTTTTTTAAAAAAAGTAAGAAGGATTTTGTTTAGGATACTAGAAGGATAGTTTAAATGTTTTGAAATTATAAAAAAAGTTAAGAAGGATTTCTGTTTAGGATACTAGAAGGATAGTTTAAATGTTTTGAAATTATAAAAAAAAATTTATAAAAAAAGTTAAGAAGGATTTCTGTTTAGGATACTAGAAGGATAGTTTAAATGTTTTGAAATTATAAAAAAAATTTTTAAAAAAATTAAGAAGGATTTCTGTTTAGGATACTAGAAGGATAGTTTAAATGTTTTGAAATTATAAAAAAAATTTATAAAAAAAAAGTTAAGAAGGATTTCTTTTAGGATACTAGAAGGATAGTTTAAATGTTTTTAAATTATAAAAAAATTTATAAAAAAAAGTTAAGAAGGATTTCTGTTTAGGATACTAGAAGGATAGTTTAAATGTTTTGAAATTATAAAAATAATTTATAAAAAAAATTAAGAAGGATTTCAGCTTTAGGATACTAGAAGGATAGTTTAAATGTTTTGAAATTATAAAAAGAATTTATAAAAAAATTAAGAAGGATTTCTGTTTAGGATACTAGAAGGATAGTTTAAATGTTTTGAAATTATAAAAAAAATTTATAAAAAAAAGTTAAGAAGGATTTCTGTTTAGGATACTAGAAGGATAGTTTAAATGTTTTGAAATTATAAAAAAATTTATTATAAAAAAGTTAAGAAGGATTTCTCTTTAGGATACTTGAAGGATAGTTTAAATGTTTTGAAATTATAAAAAAAATTTATAAAAAAAGTTAAGAAGGATTTCTTGTTTAGGATACTAGAAGGATAGTTTAAATGTTTTGAAATTATAAAAAAATTTTTATAAAAAAAGTTAAGAAGGATTTCTGTTTAGGATACTAGAAGGATAGTTTAAATGTTTTAAAATTATAAAAAAAATTTATAAAAAAAGTTAAGAAGGATTTCTGTTTAGGATACTAGAAGGATAGTTTAAATGTTTTGAAATTATAAAATAATTTTATAAAAAAAGTTAAGAAGGATTTCTGTTTAGGATACTAGAAGGATAGTTTAAATGTTTTGAAATTATAAAAAAATTTTTTAAAAAAAGTTAAGAAGGATTTCTTTTAGGATACTAGAAGGATAGTTTAAATGTTTTGAAATTATAAAAAAAATTTATAAAAAAAGTTAAGAAGGATTTCTGTTTAGGATACTAGAAGGATAGTTTAAATGTTTTAAAATTATAAAAAAAATTTATAAAAAAAATTAAGAAGGATTTCTGTTTAGGATACTAGAAGGATAGTTTAAATGTTTTGAAATTATAAAAAAAATTATAAAAAAAGTTAAGAAGGATTTCTGTTTAGGATACTAGAAGGATAGTTTAAATGTTTTGAAATTATAAAATAATTTTATAAAAAAAGTTAAGAAGGATTTCTGTTTAGGATACTAGAAGGATAGTTTAAATGTTTTAAAATTATAAAAAAAATTTATAAAAAAAATTAAGAAGGATTTCTGTTAGGATACTTGAAGGATAGTTTAAATGTTTTGAAATTATAAAAATAATTTATAAAAAAAAGTAAGAAGGATTTCTGCTTAGGATACTAGAAGGATAGTTTAAATGTTTTGAAATTATAAAAAAAATTTATAAAAAAAAGTTAAGAAGGATTTCGTTTAGGATACTAGAAGGATAGTTTAAATGTTTTGAAATTATAAAAAAAATTTATAAAAAAAGTTAAGAAGGATTTCTGTTTAGGATACTAGAAGGATAGTTTAAATGTTTTGAAATTATAAAAAAATTTTATAAAAAAAGTTAAGAAGGATTTCTGTTTAGGATACTAGAAGGATAGTTTAAATGTTTTGAAATTATAAAAAAAATTTATAAAAAAAGTTAAGAAGGATTTCTGTTTAGGATACTAGAAGGATAGTTTAAATGTTTTGAAATTATAAAAAAAATTTATAAAAAAAGTTAAGAAGGATTTCCGCTTAGGATACTAGAAGGATAGTTTAAATGTTTTAAAATTATAAAAAAATTTATATAAAAAATTAAGAAGGATTTCTGTTTAGGATACTAGAAGGATAGTTTAGATGTTTTGAAATTATAAAATAATTTTTTAAAAAAAGTTAAGAAGGATTTCCATTTAGGATACTTGAAGGATAGTTTAAATGTTTTGAAATTATAAAATAAATTTTTTAATAAAAAGTTAAGTAAGGATTTCCGTTTAGGATACTAGAAGGATAGTTTAAATGTTTTGAAATTATAAAAAAAATTTATAAAAAAAGTTAAGAAGGATTTCTTTTAGGATACTAGAAGGATAGTTTAAATGTTTTGAAATTATAAAAAAATTTATAAAAAAAGTTAAGAAGGATTTCCGTTTAGGATACTTGAAGGATAGTTTAAATGTTTTGAAATTATAAAAAAATTTTCACAAAAAGTTAGAAGGATTTCGTTTAGGATACTAGAAGGATAGTTTAAATGTTTTGAAATTATAAAAAAAATTTATAAAAAAGTTAAGAAGGATTACGTTTAGGATACTAGAAGGATAGTTTAAATGTTTTAAAATTATAAAAAAAATTAAGAAGGATTTCTGTTTAGGATACTAGAAGGATAGTTTAAATGTTTTGAAATAATAAAAATAATTTATAAAAAAAAGTTAAGAAGGATTTCTGTTTAGGATACTAGAAGGATAGTTTAAATGTTTTGAAATTATAAAAAAATTTATAAAAAAAAGTTAAGAAGGATTTCTGTTTAGGATACTAGAAGGATAGTTTAAATGTTTTAAAATTATAAAAAAAATTATAAAAAAAATTAAGAAGGATTTCTGCTTAGGATACTAGAAGGATAGTTTAAATGTTTTGAAATTATAAAAAAATTTTTTTAAAAAAAGTAAGAAGGATTTCTGTTTAGGATACTTGAAAGGATAGTTTAAATGTTTTGAAATTATAAAATAAATTTTTAAAAAAAAGTAAGTAGGGATTTCTGTTTAGGATACTTGAAGGATAGTTTAAATGTTTTGAAATTATAAAATAATTTTTTAAAAAAAAGTAAGAAGGATTTCGGCCAGGATACTAGAAGGATAGTTTAAATGTTTTGAAATTATAAAAAAAATTTATAAAAAAAGTTAAGAAGGATTTCTGTTTAGGATACTAGAAGGATAGTTTAAATGTTTAAAAATTATAAAAATAATTTATAAAAAAAATTAAGAAGGATTTCTGTTTAGGATACTTGAAGGATAGTTTAAATGTTTTGAAATTATAAAAAAATTTATAAAAAAGTTAAGAAGGATTTCGTTTAGGATACTAGAAGGATAGTTTAAATGTTTTTAAATTATAAAAATAATTTATAAAAAAAGTTAGGAAGGATTTCTGTTTAGGATACTAAAAGGATAGTTTAAATGTTTTCAAATTATAAAAAAAATTTATAAAAAAAAGTTAGAAGGATTTCATCTTTAGGATACTAGAAGGATAGTTTAAATGTTTTGAAATTATAAAAAAAATTTATAAAAAAAGTTAAGAAGGATTTCTGTTTAGGATACTAGAAGGATAGTTTAAATGTTTTGAAATTATAAAAAAAATTTATAAAAAAAGTAGAAGGATTTCGTTTAGGATACTTGAAGGATAGTTTAAATGTTTTGAAATTATAACAAAATTTTTAAAAAAACGTAAGAAGGATTTAGTTTAGGATACTAGAAGGATAGTTTAAATGTTTTGAAATTATAAAAAAAATTTATTAATAAAAAGTTAAGAAGGATTTCGGTTAGGATACTAGAAGGATAGTTTAAATGTTTTGAAATTATAAAATAAATTTATAAAAAAAGTTAAGAAGGATTTATGTTTAGGATACTACAAGGATAGTTTAAATGTTTTGAAATAATAAAAAAATTTATAAAAAAATTAAGAAGGATTTACGTTTAGGATACTAGAAGGATAGTTTAAATGTTTTGAAATTATAAAAAAATTTATAAAAAAAAGTTAAGAAGGATTTCTGTTTAGGATACTAGAAGGATAGTTTAAATGTTTTGAAATTATAAAAATATTTTATAAAAAAAGTTAAGAAGGATTTCTGTTTAGGATACTAGAAGGATAGTTTAAATGTTTTGAAATTATAAAAAAATTTATAAAAAAAAGTTAAGAAGGGATTTCTGTTTAGGATACTAGAAGGATAGTTTAAATGTTTTGAAATTATAAAAAAATTTATAAAAAAAGTTAAGAAGGATTTCTTTTAGGATACTTGAAGGATAGTTTAAATGTTTTGAAATTATAAAAAAAATTATTTAAAAAAAAGTAAGTTGGATTTCTGCTTAGGATACTAGAAGGATAGTTTAAATGTTTTGAAATTATAAAAAAATTTATAAAAAAAAGTAAGAAGGATTTCTGTTTAGGATACTAGAAGGATAGTTTAAATGTTTTGAAATTATAAAAAAATTTATAAAAAAAGTTAAGAAGGATTTCGTTTAGGATACTAGAAGGATAGTTTAAATGTTTTGAAATTATAAAAAAATTTATAAAAAAAGTTAAGAAGGATTTCAGTTTAGGATACTAGAAGGATAGTTTAAATGTTTTGAAATTATAAAAAAATTTTTTAAAAAAAAGTAAGAAGGATTTCTGTTTAGGATACTAGAAGGATAGTTTAAATGTTTTGAAATTATAAAAAAATTTATAAAAAAAGTTAAGAAGGATTTCTATTTAGGATACTAGAAGGATAGTTTAAATGTTTTGAAATTATAAAAAAAATTTATAAAAAAAATTAAGAAGGATTTCTGTTTAGGATACTAGAAGGATAGTTTAAATGTTTTGAAATTATAAAAAAAATTTATAAAAAAAGTTAAGAAGGATTTCGGTTTAGGATACTTGAAGGATAGTTTAAATGTTTTGAAATTATAAAATAATTTTTTTAATAAAAAGTAAGTTGGATTTCTGTTTAGAATACTTGAAGGATAGTTTAAATGTTTTGAAATTATAAAAAAAATTTTTAAAAAAAGTAAGAAGGATTTCTGTTTAGGATACTAGAAGGATAGTTTAAATGTTTTTTAAATTATAAAAGTAATTTATAAAAAAAATTAAGAAGGATTTCTGTTTAGGATACTAGAAGGATAGTTTAAATGTTTTAAAATTATAAAAATAATTTATAAAAAAAAGTAAGAAGGATTTCTGTTTAGGATACTAGAAGGATAGTTTAAAAGTTTTGAAATTATAAATAAAATTTATAAAAATAGTTAAGAAGAATTTCTGTTTAGGATACTAGAAGGATAGTTTAAATGTTTTGAAATTATAAAAAAAATTTATAAAAAAACTTAAGAAGGATTGCTGTTTAGGATACTAGAAGGATAGTTTAAATGTTTTGAAATTATAAAAAAATTTATAAAAAAAAGTTAAGAAGGATTACTGCTTAGGATACTTGAAGGATAAGTTTAAATGTTTTGAAATTATAAAAAAATTTTTTAAAAAAAAGTAAGAAGGATTTCTGTTTAGAAAACTAGAAGGATAGTTTAAATGTTTTGAAATTATAAAAAAAATTTTTTAATAAAAAAGTTAAGAAGGATTTCTGTTTAGAATACTAGAAGGATAGTTTAAATGTTTTGAAATTATAAAAAAATTTATAAAAAAAGTTAAGAAGGATTTCTGTTTAGGATACTAGAAGGATAGTTTAAATGTTTTAAAATTATAAAAAAAAATTTATAAAAAAAGTTAAGAAGGATTTCAGCTTAGGATACTAGAAGGATAGTTTAAATGTTTTGAAATTATAAAAAAATTTTTAAAAAAAGTTAAGAAGGATTTCTGTTTAGAATACTAGAAGGATAGTTTAAATGTTTTGAAATTATAAAAAAAATTTATATAAAAAAGTAAGAAGGATTTATGTTTAGGATACTAGAAGGATAGTTTAAATGTTTTGAAATTATAAAAAAAATTTATAAAAAAAGTTAAGAAGGATTTCTGTTTAGGATACTAGAAGGATAGTTTAAATGTTTTGAAATTATAAAAAAAATTAAGAAGGATTTCTGTTTAGGATACTTGAAGGATAGTTTAAATGTTTTTTAAATTATAAAAATATTTTATAAAAAAAAGTAAGAAGGATTTCTGTTTAGGATACTAGAAGGATAGTTTAAATGTTTTGAAATTATAAAAAAAATTTATAAAAAAAGTTAAGAAGGATTTCTTAGGATACTAGAAGGATAGTTTAAATGTTTTAAAATTATAAAAATAATTTTGTAAAAAAAATTAAGAAGGATTTCTGTTTAGGATACTTGAAGGATAGTTTAAATGTTTTGAAATTATAAAAAAATTTTTTTTAAAAAAAGTTAAGAAGGATTTCGCTTTAGGATACTAGAAGGATAGTTTAAATGTTTTGAAATTATAAAAAAATTTTTAAAAAAAGTTAAGAAGGATTTCTTTTTAGGATACTAGAAGGATAGTTTAAATGTTTTGAAATTATAAAATAATTTTATAAAAAAAGTTAAGAAGGATTTCTGTTTAGGATACTAGAAGGATAGTTTAAATGTTTTGAAATTATAAAAAAAATTTATAAAAAAAGTTAAGAAGGATTTCCTTTAGGATACTAGAAGGATAGTTTAAATGTTTTGAAATTATAAAATAAATTTATAAAAAAAGTTAAGAAGGATTTCTCTTTAGGATACTAGAAGGATAGTTTAAATGTTTTAAAATTATAAAAAAATTTATAAAAAAAAGTTAAGAAGGATTCTGTTTAGGATACTAGAAGGATAGTTTAAATGTTTTAAAATTATAAAAAAAATTTATAAAAAAAATTAAAGAAGGATTTCGTTTAGGATACTTGAAGGATAGTTTAAATGTTTTAAAATTATAAAATAATTTTTAAAAAAATTAAGAAGGATTTCTGTTTAGGATACTAGAAGGATAGTTTAAATGTTTTGAAATTATAAAAAAAATTTATAAAAAAAAGTTAAGAAGGATTTCTGTTTAGGATACTAGAAGGATAGTTTAAATGTTTTGAAATTATAAAAAAAATTTATAAAAAAAGTTAAGAAGGATTTCTTTTAGGATACTAGAAGGATAGTTTAAATGTTTTGAAATTATAAAAAAAATTTATAAAAAAAAGTTAAGAAGGATTTCTGTTTAGGATACTAGAAGGATAGTTTAAATGTTTTGAAATTATAAAAAAATTTATAAAAAAAGTTAAGAAGGATTTCTGTTTAGGATACTAGAAGGATAGTTTAAATGTTTTGAAATTATAAAAAAAATTTATAAAAAAAGTTAAGAAGGATTTCTGTTTAGGATACTAGAAGGATAGTTTAAATGTTTTGAAATTATAAAAAAATTTATTAAAAAAAGTTAAGAAGGATTTCTGTTTAGGATACTAGAAGGATAGTTTAAATGTTTTAAAATTATAAAAAAAATTTATAAAAAAAGTTAAGAAGGATTTCTTAGGATACTTGAAGGATAGTTTAAATGTTTTGAAATTATAAAATAATTTTTTTAATAAAAAGTAAGTTGGATTTCTGGTTAGAAAACTTGAAGGATAGTTTAAATTTTTTGAAATTATAAAATAATTTTTTTATTAAAAAAGTAAGTAGGATTTCTGTTTAGGATACTAGAAGGATAGTTTAAATGTTTTGAAATTATAAAAAATATTATAAAAAAAGTTAAGAAGGATTTCTGTTTAGGATACTAGAAGGATAGTTTAAATGTTTTGAAATTATAAAAAAATTTATAAAAAAAAGTTAAGAAGGATTTCAATTTAGGATACTAGAAGGATAGTTTAAATGTTTTGAAATTATAAAATAAATTTTTAAAAAAATTAAGAAGGATTTCTGTTTAGGATACTAGAAGGATAGTTTAAATGTTTTGAAATTATAAAAAAATTTTATAAAAAAAGTTAAGAAGGATTTCCGTTTAGGATACTAGAAGGATAGTTTAAATGTTTTGAAATTATAAAAAAAATTTTATTAAAAAAAGTTAAGAAGGATTTCCCCCTTAGGATACTAGAAGGATAGTTTAAATGTTTTGAAATTATAAAAAAAATTTATAAAAAAAATTAAGAAGGATTTCTGTTTTAGGATACTAGAAGGATAGTTTAAATGTTTTGAAATTATAAAAAAATTTTTTAAAAAAAAGTTAAGAAGGATTTCCGTTTAGGATACTAGAAGGATAGTTTAAATGTTTTGAAATTATAAAAAAAATTTATAAAAAAAATTAAGAAGGATTTCTGGTTAGGATACTAGAAGGATAGTTTAAATGTTTTGAAATTATAAAAAAATTTATAAAAAAAATTAAGAAGGATTTAAGTTTAGGATACTAGAAGGATAGTTTAAATGTTTTGAAATTATAAAAAAAAATTATAAAAAAAGTTAAGAAGGATTTCTGTTTAGGATACTAGAAGGATAGTTTAAATGTTTTCAAATTATAAAAAAAAATTTAAAAAAAAAGTTAAGAAGGATTTCTCTTAGGATACTAGAAGGATAGTTTAAATGTTTTTGAAATTATAAAATAAATTTTATAAAAAAAGTAAGTTAAGGATTTCTGTTTAGGATACTAGAAGGATAGTTTAAATGTTTTGAAATTA
The DNA here is from genome assembly GCA_019202695.1 of Populus x sibirica. NCBI lineage: Eukaryota > Viridiplantae > Streptophyta > Magnoliopsida > Malpighiales > Salicaceae > Populus > Populus x sibirica. The sequence continues at coordinate 13,547 of JAGMVL010001311.1, read as the reverse complement.
TAAAAAAAAAATTTATAAAAAAAGTTAAGAAGGATTTCTTTAGGATACTAGAAGGATAGTTTAAATGTTTTAAAATTATAAAAAAAATTTATAAAAAAAGTTAAGAAGGATTTCTGTTTAGGATACTAGAAGGATAGTTTAAATGTTTTGAAATTATAAAATAATTTATAAAAAAAAAGTTAAGAGGATTTCTGCTTAGGATACTAGAAGGATAGTTTAAATGTTTTGAAATTATAAAAAAAATTTATAAAAAAAAGTTAAGAAGGATTTCTGTTTAGGATACTAGAAGGATAGTTTAAATGTTTTGAAATTATAAAAAAAATTTATAAAAAAAAGTTAAGAAGGATTTCTGTTTAGGATACTAGAAGGATAGTTTAAATGTTTTAAAATTTTATAAAAAAATTAAGAAGGATTTCTTTTTAGGATACTTGAAGGATAGTTTAAATGTTTTGAAATTATAAAATAATTTTTTTAAAAAAAGTAAGAAGGATTTCTTAGGATACTAGAAGGATAGTTTAAATGTTTTGAAATTATAAAATTATATTTTATAAAAAAAGTTAAGAAGATTTCCGTTTAGGATACTAGAAGGATAGTTTAAATGTTTTGAAATTATAAAAAAAATTTATAAAAAAAGTTAAGAAGGATTTCGCTTAGGATACTAGAAGGATAGTTTAAATGTTTTGAAATTATAAAAAAAATTTATAAAAAAAGTTAAGAAGGATTTCTGTTTAGGATACTAGAAGGATAGTTTAGATGTTTTGAAATTATAAAATAATTTTTTAATAAAAAGTAAGAAGGATTTCGCTTAGAATACTAGAAGGATAGTTTAAATGTTTTGAAATTATAAAAAAATTTATAAAAAAAGTTAAGAAGGATTTCTGTTTAGGATACTAGAAGGATAGTTTAAATGTTTTGAAATTATAAAAAAAATTTATAAAAAAAGTTAAGAAGGATTTCGTTTAGGATACTAGAAGGATAGTTTAAATGTTTTCAAATTATAAAAAAAATTTATAAAAAAAATTAAGAAGGATTTCTGTTTAGGATACTTGAAGGATAGTTTAAATGTTTTGAAATAATAAAAATAATTTATAAAAAAATTAAGAAGGATTTATTTAGGATACTAGAAGGATAGTTTAAATGTTTTGAAATTATAAAAAAAATTTATAAAAAAAATTAAGAAGGATTTCTCGATTAGGATACTAGAAGGATAGTTTAAATGTTTTGAAATTATAAAAAAAATTTATAAAAAAAGTAAGAAGGATTTCCGCTTAGGATACTAGAAGGATAGTTTAAATGTTTTGAAATTATAAAAAAAATTTATAAAAAAAAAGTTAAGAAGGATTTCTGTTTAGGATACTAGAAGGATAGTTTAAATGTTTTGAAATTATAAAAAAAATTTATAAAAAAAAAGTTAAGAAGGATTTGTGTTTAGGATACTAGAAGGATAGTTTAAATGTTTTGAAATTATAAAAAAATTTTAATAAAAAAAAGTATGTAGGATTTCTGTTTAGGATACTAGAAGGATAGTTTAAATGTTTTGAAATTATAAAAAAATTTATAAAAAAATTGAGAAGGATTTCTGTTTAGGATACTAGAAGGATAGTTTAAATGTTTTGAAATTATAAAATAATTTTTTTAAAAAACGTTAAGAAGGATTTCTGTTTAGGATACTTGAAGGATAGTTTAAATGTTTTGAAATTATAAAATAATTTTTTTAATAAAAAGTAAGAAGGATTTCTTTTAGGATACTAGAAGGATAGTTTAAATGTTTTGAAATTATAAAAAAAATTTTTATAAAAAAAGTTAAGAAGGATTTCCGTTTAGGATACTAGAAGGATAGTTTAAATGTTTTAAAATTATAAAAAAATTTTATAAAAAAAGTTAAGAAGGATTTCTTTTAGGATACTAGAAGGATAGTTTAAATGTTTTGAAATTATAAAAAATAATTTATTAAAAAAAGTTAAGAAGGATTTCGTTTAGGATACTAGAAGGATAGTTTAAATGTTTTGAAATTATAAAAAAAATTTATTAAAAAAACTTAAGAAGGATTTCTGTTTAGGATACTAGAAGGATAGTTTAAATGTTTTAAAATTATAAAAAAATTTTTTAAAAAAATTAAGAATGATTTGTTTAGGATACTAGAAGGATAGTTTAAATGTTTTGAAATAATAAAAATAATTTATAAAAAAAAGTTAAGAAGGATTTCTGTTTAGGATACTAGAAGGATAGTTTAAATGTTTTGAAATTATAAAAAAAATTTATAAAAAAAGTTAAGAAGGATTTCTGTTTAGGATACTAGAATGATACTTTAAATGTTTTAAAATTATCAAAAAAATTTATAAAAAAAATTAAGAAGGATTTCGTTTAGGATACTTGAAGGATAGTTTAAATGTTTTGAAATTATAAAAATAATTTTTTAATAAAAAAGTAAGAAGGATTTCTGTTTAGGATACTTGAAGGATAGTTTAAATGTTTTGAAATTATAAAATAAATTTTTAAAAAAAGTTAAGAAGGATTTCTGTTTAGGATACTAGAAGGATAGTTTAAATGTTTTGAAATTATAAAAAAATTTATAAAAAAAGTTAAGAAGGATTTCTGTTTAGGATACTAGAAGGATAGTTTAAATGTTTTAAAATTATAAAAAAATTTTATAAAAAAAGTTAAGAAGGATTTCTGCTTAGGATACTTGAAGGATAGTTTAAATGTTTTGAAATTATAAAAAATTTTTTAATAAAAAGTAAGTAGGATTGCTGTTTAGGATACTAGAAGGATAGTTTAAATGTTTTGAAATTATAAAAAAATTTTTAAAAAAACGTTAAGAAGGATTTCTGTTTAGGATACTAGAAGGATAGTTTAAATGTTTTAAAATTATAAAAAAAATTTATAAAAAAAGTTAAGAAGGATTTCTGTTTAGGATACTAGAAGGATAGTTTAAATGTTTTAAAATTATAAAAATAATTTATAAAAAAAAGTTAAGAAGGATTTCTGTTTAGGATACTAGAAGGATAGTTTAAATGTTTTGAAATTATAAAAAAATTTTTAAAAAAAAGTTAAGAAGGATTTCTCTTAGGATACTAGAAGGATAGTTTAAATGTTTTGAAATTATAAAAAAAATTTATAAAAAAAAGTTAAGAAGGATTTCTTTTAGGATACTAGAAGGATAGTTTAAATGTTTTAAAATTATAAAAAAAAATTTATAAAAAAATTAAGAAGGATTTCTGTTTAGGATACTAGAAGGATAGTTTAAATGTTTTGAAATTATAAAATAATTTTTTTAAAAAAAGTAAGAAGGATTTCAGTTTAGGATACTAGAAGGATAGTTTAAATGTTTTGAAATTATAAAAAAAATTTATAAAAAAAGTTAAGAAGGATTTCTGTTTAGGATACTTGAAGGATAGTTTAAATGTTTTGAAATTATAAAAAAATTTATAAAAAAAGTTAAGAAGGATTTCTGTTTAGGATACTAGAAGGATAGTTTAAATGTTTTGAAATTATAAAAAAATTTATTAAAAAAAATTAAGAAGGATTTCTGTTTAGGATACTAGAAGGATAGTTTAAATGTTTTGAAATTATAAAAAAAATTTTTAATAAAAAGTAAGAAGGATTTCCGTTTAGGATAGTTGAAGGATAGTTTAAATGTTTTGAAATTATAAAATAAGTTTTTTAATAAAAAGTAAGATGGATTTCTGTTTAGAATACTTGAAGGATAGTTTAAATGTTTTGAAATTATAAAATAAATTTTTTAAAAAAAGTAAGTAGGATTTCTGTTTAGGATACTAGAAGGATAGTTTAAATGTTTTGAAATTATAAAAAAATTTATAAAAAAAGTTAAGAAGGATTTCTGTTTAGGATACTAGAAGGATAGTTTAAATGTTTTGAAATTATAAAAAAATTTATAAAAAAAGTTAAGAAGGATTTCTGTTAGGATACTAGAAGGATAGTTTAAATGTTTTGAAATTATAAAAAAATTTATAAAAAATTAAGAAGGATTTCAGTTTTAGGATACTAGAAGGATAGTTTAAATGTTTTGAAATTATAAAAAAAATTTATAAAAAAAGTTAAGAAGGATTTCGCTTAGGATACTAGAAGGATAGTTTAAATGTTTTGAAATTATAAAAAAATTTTTTAAAAAAAGTTAAGAAGGATTTCTGTTTAGGATACTAGAAGGATAGTTTAAATGTTTTGAAATTATAAAAAAATTTATAAAAAAAGTTAAGAAGGATTTCTGTTTAGGATACTAGAAGGATAGTTTAAATGTTTTGAAATTATTAAAAAAATTTATAAAAAAAAGTTAAGAAGGATTTCTGTTTAGGATACTAGAAGGATAGTTTAAATGTTTTGAAATTATAAAAAATTTTTATAAAAAAAGTTAAGAAGGATTTCTGTATCCTTCTGTTTAGGATACTAGAAGGATAGTTTAAATGTTTTAAAATTATTAAAAAATTTATAAAAAAAAATTAAGAAGGATTTCTGTTTAGGATACTAGAAGGATAGTTTAAATGTTTTGAAATTACAAAAAAAATTTATAAAAAAAGTTAAGAAGGATTTCTTTTAGGATACTAGAAGGATAGTTTAAATGTTTTGAAATTATAAAAAAAATTTATAAAAAAATTAAGAAGGATTTCTGTTTAGGATACTAGAAGGATAGTTTAAATGTTTTGAAATTATAAAAAAAATTTATAAAAAAAGTTAAGAAGGATTTCTGTTTAGGATACTAGAAGGATAGTTTAAATGTTTTGAAATTATTAAAAAATTTATTAAAAAAAAATTAAGAAGGATTTCTGTTTAGGATACTAGAAGGATAGTTTAAATGTTTTGAAATTATAAAAAAAATTTATAAAAAAAGTTAAGAAGGATTTCTGTTTAGGATACTAGAAGGATAGTTTAAATGTTTTGAAATTATAAAAAATTTTTATAAAAAAAGTAAGAAGGATTTCCTTTAGGATACTTGAAGGATAGTTTAAATGTTTTGAAATTATAAAATAATTTTTAATAAAAAGTAAGAAGGATTTCTGTTTAGGATATTAGAAGGATAGTTTAAATGTTTTGAAATTATAAAAAAAATTTATAAAAAAAGTTAAGAAGGATTTCTGTTTAGGATACTAGAAGGATAGTTTAAATGTTTTAAAATTTTTAAAAAAATTAAGAAGGATTTATGTTTAGGATACTAGAAGGATAGTTTAAATGTTTTAAAATTATAAAAAAAAATTATAAAAAAAGTTAAGAAGGATTTCTTCTTAGGATACTAGAAGGATAGTTTAAATGTTTTGAAATTATAAAAAAATTTTTAAAAAAAATTAAGAAGGATTTCTTTTAGGATACTAGAAGGATAGTTTAAATGTTTTGAAATTATAAAAAAAATTTATAAAAAAAAGTTAAGAAGGATTTCTGTTTAGGATACTTGAAGGATAGTTTAAATGTTTTGAAATTATAAAAAAATTTTAAAAAAAATAAGAATGATTTCTGTTTAGGATACTAGAAGGATAGTTTAAATGTTTTGAAATTATAAAAAAAATTTTTTAAAAAAAGTTAAGAAGGATTTCGTTTAGGATACTAGAAGGATAGTTTAAATGTTTTGAAATTATAAAAAAAATTTATAAAAAAAGTTAAGAAGGATTTCTGTTTAGGATACTAGAAGGATAGTTTAAATGTTTTGAAATTATAAAAAAAATTTTATAAAAAAAGTTAAGAAGGATTTCTGTTTAGGATACTAGAAGGATAGTTTAAATGTTTTGAAATTATAAAAAAATTTTATTAAAAAAAGTTAAGAAGGATTTCTGTTTAGGATACTAGAAGGATAGTTTAAATGTTTTGAAATTATAAAAAAAATTTATAAAAAAATTGAGAAGGATTTCTGTTTAGGATACTAGAAGGATAGTTTAAATGTGTTGAAATTATAAAAAAATTTTTTTAAAAAAATTAAGATGGATTTCGGTTAGGATACTAGAAGGATAGTTTAAATGTTTTGAAATTATAAAAAAATTTATAAAAAAGTTAAGAAGGATTTCTGTTTAGGATACTAGAAGGATAGTTTAAATGTTTTGAAATTATAAAAAAATTTATAAAAAAAGTTAAGAAGGATTTCCGTTTAGGATACTAGAAGGATAGTTTAAATGTTTTGAAATTATAAAAATAATTTTTTAAAAAAAAGTAAGATGGATTTCTGTTTAGGATACTTGAAGGATAGTTTAAATGTTTTGAAATTATAAAAAAATTTTTAAAAAAAGTTAAGAAGGATTTCTGTTTAGGATACTAGAAGGATAGTTTAAATGTTTTGAAATTATAAAAAAAATTTATAAAAAAACTTAAGAAGGATTTCTGTTTAGGATACTAGAAGGATAGTTTAAATGTTTTGAAATTATAAAAAATAATTTATAAAAAAAGTTAAGAAGGATTTCTGTTTAGGATACTAGAAGGATAGTTTAAATGTTTTGAAATAATAAAAAAAATTTATAAAAAAAGTTAAGAAGGATTTCTGTTTAGGATACTAGAAGGATAGTTTAAATGTTTTGAAATTATAAAAAAAATTTATAAAAAAAAGTTAAGAAGGATTTCTGTTTAGGATACTAGAAGGATAGTTTAAATGTTTTGAAATTATAAAAATACTTTATAAAAAAAATTAAGAAGGATTTAAGTTTAGGATACTTGAAGGATAGTTTAAATGTTTTGAAATTATAAAAAAATTTTATAAAAAAAGTAAGAGGATTTCTGTTTCAGTAACTTGAAGGATAGTTTAAATGTTTTGAAATTATAAAAAAAATTTATAAAAAAAGTTAAGAAGGATTTCTGTTTAGGATACTAGAAGGATAGTTTAAATGTTTTGAAATTATAAAAAAAATTTATAAAAAAAGTTAAGAAGGATTTCTGTTTAGGATACTAGAAGGATAGTTTAAATGTTTTGAAATTATAAAATAATTTTTTTTAATAAAAACTAAGTTGGATTTCTGTTTAGGATACTAGAAGGATAGTTTAAATGTTTTGAAATTATAAAAAAAATTTATAAAAAAAGTTAAGAAGGATTTCTTTAGGATACTAGAAGGATAGTTTAAATGTTTTGAAATTATAAAGAAAATTTATAAAAAAAAGTTAAGAAGGATTTCTGTTTAGGATACTAGAAGGATAGTTTAAATGTTTTAAAATTATAAAAAAAGTTTATAAAAAAAATTAAGAAGGATTTCTGTTTAGGATACTAGAAGGATAGTTTAAATGTTTTAAAATTATAAAAAAAATTTATAAAAAAAATTAAGAAGGATTTCTGTTTAGGATATTAGAAGGATAGTTTAAATGTTTTGAAATTATAAAAAAATTTTATAAAAAAAGTTAAGAAGGATTTCTGTTTAGAATACTTGAAGGATAGTTTAAATGTTTTGAAATTATAAAATAATTTTTTTAATAAAAGTAAGAAGGATTTCTGTTTAGGATACTAGAAGGATAGTTTAAATGTTTTGAAATTATAAAAAAAATTTATAAAAAAAGGTTAAGAAGGATTACTGTTTAGGATACTAGAAGGATAGTTTAAATGTTTTGAAATTATAAAAAAATTTTTTTAAAAAAACTAAGAAGGATTTCTGTTTAGGATACTAGAAGGATAGTTTAAATGTTTTGAAATTATAAAAAAATTTATAAAAAAAGTTAAGAAGGATTTCTGTTTAGGATACTAGAAGGATAGTTTAAATGTTTTGAAATTATAAAAAAATTTATAAAAAAACTTAAGAAGGATTTCTGCTTAGGATACTAGAAGGATAGTTTAAATGTTTTAAAATTATAAAAAAAATTATAAAAAAAATTAAGAAGGATTTCTGTTTAGGATACTTGAAGGATAGTTTAAATGTTTTGAAATTATAAAAAAATTTATTAAAAAAAGTTAAGAAGGATTTCTGTTTAGAATACTAGAAGGATAGTTTAAATGTTTTGAAATTATAAAAAAAAATTTTATAAAAAAAGTTAAGAAGGATTTCTGTTTAGGATACTAGAAGGATAGTTTAAATGTTTTAAAATTATAAAAAAAATTAAGAAGGATTTCTGTTTAGGATACTTGAAGGATAGTTTAAATGTTTTGAAATTATAAAATAATTTTTTTAATAAAAAGTAAGTAGGATTTCAGTTTAGAAAACTTGAAGGATAGTTTAAATGTTTTGAAATTATAAAATAATTTTTTTAAAAAAAGTAAGTAGGATTTTTGTTGAGGATACTAGAAGGATAGTTTAAATGTTTTGAAATTATAAAAAAAATTTATAAAAAAAGTTAAGAAGGATTTCTGTTTAGGATACTAGAAGGATAGTTTAAATGTTTTAAAATTATAAAAAAAATTTATAAATAAAGTTAAGAAGGATTTCTGTTAAGGATACTAGAAGGATAGTTTAAATGTTTTGAAATTATAAAATAATTTTTTAAAAAAACTAAGTTGGATTTCTGTTTAGGATACTAGAAGGATAGTTTAAATGTTTTGAAATTATAAAAAAATTTTATAAAAAAAGTTAAGAAGGATTTCTGTTTAGGATACTAGAAGGATAGTTTAAATGTTTTTAAATTATAAAAAACAATTATAAAAAAAGTTAAGAAGGATTTCTGTTTAGGATACTTGAAGGATAGTTTAAATGTTTTGAAATTATAAAAATAATTTTTTTAATAAAAAGTAAGTTGGATTTCTGTTTAGAATACTTGAAGGATAGTTTAAATGTTTTGAAATTATAAAATAATTTTTTTAATAAAAAGTAAGTAGGATTTCTGTTTAGGATACTAGAAGGATAGTTTAAATGTTTTGAAATTATAAAAAAATTTATAAAAAAAGTTAAGAAGGATTTCTGTTTAGGATACTAGAAGGATAGTTTAAATGTTTTAAAATTATAAAAAAAATTTATAAAAAAAATTAAGAAGGATTTCTTTTAGGATACTTGAAGGATAGTTTAAATGTTTTGAAATTATAAAAATAATTTTTTAATAAAAAGTAAGTAGGAATTCTGTTTAGGATACTAGAAGGATAGTTTAAATGTTTTGAAATTATAAAAAAAAATTTTATAAAAAAAGTTAAGAAGGATTTCTGTTTAGGATACTAGAAGGATAGTTTAAATGTTTTAAAATTATAAAAAAAATTAAGAATGATTTCTGTTTAGGATACTTGAAGGATAGTTTAAATGTTTTGAAATTATAAAAAAATTTATAAAAAAAGTTAAGAAGGATTTCTGTTTAGGATACTAGAAGGATAGTTTAAATGTTTTGAAATTATAAAAAAAATTATTTAAAAAAAAGTTAAGAAGGATTTCTGTTTAGGATACTAGAAGGATAGTTTAAATGTTTAAAAATTATAAAAAAAATTTATAAAAAAAATTAAGAATGATTTCTGTTTAGGATACTAGAAGGATAGTTTAAATGTTTTGAAATAATAAAAATAATTTATAAAAAAAAGTTAAGAAGGATTTCTGTTTAGGATACTAGAAGGATAGTTTAAATGTTTTGAAATTATAAAAAAAATTATAAAAAAAGTTAAGAAGGATTTCTGTTTAGGATACTAGAAGGATAGTTTAAATGTTTTCAAATTATAAAAAAAATTTATAAAAAAATTAAGAAGGATTTCTTTTAGGATACTTGAAGGATAGTTTAAATGTTTTGAAATTATAAAATAATTTTTAAAAAAAGTTAAGAAGGATTTCTTTTAGGATACTAGAAGGATAGTTTAAATGTTTTGAAATTATAAAAAAAAATTTATAAAAAAAGTTAAGAAGGATTTCTGTTTAGGATACTAGAAGGATAGTTTAAATGTTTTGAAATTATAAAATAATTTTTAAAAAAAGTTAAGAAGGATTTCATTAGGATACTAGAAGGATAGTTTAAATGTTTTGAAATTATAAAAAAAATTTTTAAAAAAAGTTAAGAAGGATTTCGCTTAGGATACTAGAAGGATAGTTTAAATGTTTTGAAATTATAAAAATAAATTTTTTTAAAAAAAGTAAGAAGGATTTCCGTTTAGGATACTAGAAGGATAGTTTAAATGTTTTGAAATTATAAAAAAATTTATAAAAAAAATTAAGAAGGATTTCCGCTTAGGATACTAGAAGGATAGTTTAAATGTTTTGAAATTATAAAAAAAATTTATAAAAAAAGTTAAGAAGGATTTCTGTTTAGGATACTTGAAGGATAGTTTAAATGTTTTGAAATTATAAAAATAATTTATAAAAAAAAATTAAGAAGGATTTCCGCTTTAGGATACTAGAAGGATAGTTTAAATGTTTTGAAATAATAAAAATAATTTATAAAAAAGTTAAGAAGGATTCTTGTTTAGGATACTAGAAGGATAGTTTAAATGTTTTGAAATTATAAAAAAAATTTATAAAAAAAGTTAAGAATGATTTAGTTTAGGATACTAGAAGGATAGTTTAAATGTTTAAAAATTATAAAAATAATTTATAAAAAAAATTAAGAATGATTGCTTTAGGATACTAGAAGGATAGTTTAAATGTTTTGAAATAATAAAAATAATTTATAAAAAAAAGTTAAGAAGGATTTATGTTTAGGATATTAGAAGGATAGTTTAAATGTTTTGAAATTATAAAAAAAAATTATAAAAAAAATTAAGAAGGATTTCTGTTTAGGATACTAGAAGGATAGTTTAAATGTTTAAAAATTATAAAAATAATTTTATAAAAAAATTTTTTAGAATGGATTTCCCTCCCCTTAGGAGATACTACAAGGATAGTTTAAATGTTTTCAAAAATTATAAAAATAAATTTTATAAAAAAAAAGTAAGAAGGATTTCTGTTTAGGATACTAGAAGGATAGTTTAAATGTTTTGAAATTATAAAAAAAATTTTATAAAAAAAAAAGTTAAGAAGGATTTCATTTTTTTTTATGTTTAGGATACTAGAAGGATAGTTTAAATGTTTTAAAATTATAAAAAAAAAATTTATAAAAAAAATTAAGAAGGATTTCTGTTTAGGATACTTGAAGGATAGTTTAAATGTTTTGAAATTATAAAATAATTTTTTTAATAAAACGTAAGTTGGATTATCTTTAGAAAACTTGAAGGATAGTTTAAATGTTTTGAAATTATAAAAATAAATTTTTTAAAAAAAGTAAGTAGGATTTCGTTGAGGATACTAGAAGGATAGTTTAAATGTTTTGAAATTATAAAAAAAAATTTATAAAAAAAGTTAAGAAGGATTTCTTTTAGGATACTAGAAGGATAGTTTAAATGTTTTAAAATTATAAAAAAAATTTACCTTTTTTAAAAAAAATTAAGAAGGATTTCCCGTTTAAGGATACTAGAAGGATAGTTTAAATGTTTTGAAATTATAAAATAATTTTTAATAAAAACTAAGTTGGATTTCTGTTTAGGATACTAGAAGGATAGTTTAAATGTTTTGAAATTATAAAAAAATTATATAAAAAAAAGTTAAGAAGGATTTAAGTTTAGGATACTAGAAGGATAGTTTAAATGTTTTAAAATTATAAAAAAAAATTTATAAAAAAAGTTAAGAAGGATTTCTGTTTAGGGATACTAGAATGATAGTTTAAATGTTTTGAAATTATAAAAAAATTTTATAAAAAAAAGTTAAGAGGGATTTCTGTTTAGGATACTTGAAGGATAGTTTAAATGTTTTGAAATTATAAAATAAATTTTTTAATAAAAAGTAAGTAGGATTTCTGTTTAGGATACTTGAAGGATAGTTTAAATGTTTTAAATTATAAAATAAAATTTATAAAAAAATTGAGAAGGATTTCTGTTTAGGATACTAAAGGATAGTTTAAATGTTTTGAAATTATAAAAAAATTTATAAAAAAAAGTTAAGAAGGATTTCTGTTTAGGATACTTGAAGGATAGTTTAAATGTTTTGAAATTATAAAAAAATTTTAAAAAAAAAGTTAAGAAGGATTTCTGTTTAGGATACTAGAAGGATAGTTTAAATGTTTTAAAATTATAAAAATAATTTATAAAAAAAAGTTAAGAAGGATTTCTAGTTAGGATACTAGAAGGATAGTTTAAATGTATGAAATTATAAAAATAAATTTTTTTATAAAAAAAAGTTAAGAAGGATTTCAGTTTAGGATACTAGAAGGATAGTTTAAATGTTTTGAAAATTATAAAAATAATTTTTTAAAAAAAATAAGAAGGATTTCTGTTTAGAATACTAGAAGGATAGTTTAAATGTTTTGAAATTATAAAAAAAATTTATAAAAGAAGTTAAGAAGGATTTAGCGGTTTAGGATACTTGAAGGATAGGTTAAATGTTTTGAAATTATAAAATCATTTTTTTTAAAAAAAGTTAGTTGGATTGCTGTTTAGAATACTTGAAGGATAGTTTAAATGTTTTGAAATTATAAAAAAAATTTTTTAAAAAAAAGTAAGTAGGATTTTTGTTTAGGATACTAGAAGGATAGTTTAAATGTTTTGAAATTATAAAAAATTTTTTTAAAAAAAGTTAAGAAGGATTTCTGTTTAGGATACTAGAAGGATAGTTTAAATGTTTTGAAATTATAAAAAAAATTTTATAATAAAAAATAAGTTAAGAAGGATTTCATCTGTTTAGGATACTTGAAGGATAGTTTAAATGTTTTGAAATTATAAAATAATTTTTTTAATAAAAAGTAAGTAGGATTTCTGTTTAGGATACTAGAAGGATAGTTTAAATGTTTTGAAATTATTAAAAAAATTTATAAAAAAAGTTAAGAAGGATTTCTGTTTAGGATACTAGAAGGATAGTTTAAATGTTTTAAAATTATAAAAATAATTTATAAAAAAATTAAGAATGATTTCTGTTTAGGATACTTGAAGGATAGTTTAAATGTTTTGAAATAATAAAAATAATTTATAAAAAAAAAGGTTAAGAGAAGGATTTCTGTTTAGGATACTAGAAGGATAGCTTAAATGTTTTAAAATTATAAAAAAAATTTATAAAAAAAATTAAGAATGATTTCCATGTTTAGGATACTTTAAGGATAGTTTAAATGTTTTGAAATTTATAAAAATAATTTATAATTAATAAAAAAAGTTAAGGATTTCTTTTTAGAAAACTTGAAGGATAGTTTAAATGTTTTGAAATGATAAAATAATTTTTAAAAAAAAAGTTAGAAGGATTTCGTTTAGGATACTAGAAGGATAGTTTAAATGTTTTGAAATTATAAAAAAAATTTATAAAAAAAGTTAAGAAGGATTTCGTTTAGGATACTAGAAGGATAGTTTAAATGTTTTAAAATTATAAAAAAAATTTATAAAAAAATTAAGAAGGATTTCTTTTTAGGATACTAGAAGGATAGTTTAAATGTTTTGAAATAATAAAAAGAAATTTTTTAATAAAAAGTAAGTAGGATTTCCGTTTAGGATATTAGAAGGATAGTTTAAATGTTTTGAAATTATAAAAAAAATTTAAAAAAAAAAGTTAAGAAGGATTAATTTTGGTTAGGATACTAAGAAGGATAGTTTAAATGTTTTAAAATTATAAAAATAATTTATAAAAAAATTAAGAAGGATTTACATTTAGGATACTTGAAGGATAATTTAAATGTTTTGAAATTACAAAATAAATTTATTTAAAAAAAGTAAGAAGGATTTC
>JAGMVL010000294.1:0-17220 GCA_019202695.1 Populus x sibirica | reverse complement strand
TTTAGGATACTAGAAAGGATAGTTTATATGTTTTGAAATTATAAAACAAATTTATAAAAAAAGTTAGAAGGATTTGTTTAGGATACTAGGATAGTTTAAATGTTTTGAAATTATAAAAAAAATTATAAAAAAAGTTAAGGAAAGGATCCTGTTTGGGATACTAGAAGGATAGTTTAAATGTTTTCAAATTTTAAAAAAAATTTAAAAAGAGAAGGATTTAAATTTTAGGATACTTGAAGGATAGTTTAAATGTTTTGAAATTATAAAATATTTTTTTTTAATAAAAAGCGTGAAGTTGGATTTACTTGTTTAGAAAACTTGAAGGATAGTTTAAATGTTTTGAAATTATAAAATACATTTTTTTAAAAAAAGTAAGTAGGATTCTCTGTTTTAAGGATACTAGAAGGATAGTTTAGAAATGTTTTGAAATTATAAAGAAAAATTTATAAAAAAGTTTGAGAAGTTGTTGGGTCGGCGTGGTTTGTTTTGAAATTATAAAATAATTTTTTTTTAATAAAAAGTATGTAGGATTTATTTGTTTAGGATGGGATGTTTAAATGTTTTAAAATTATAAAAATAACTTATAAAAAAAATAAGTACGATTTGTGTTTAGGATACTTGAAGGATAGTTTAAATGTTTAAAAATAATAAAAATAATTTATAAAAAAAAAGTTAAGAATGATTTAATTATTTAGGATACTAGAAGGATAGTTTAAATGTTTTGAAATAATAAAAATAATTTATAAAAAAAAAGTTAAGGAAGGAGTTAACGTAATTTTAGGGATATTAGAAGGATAGTTTAAATGTTTTGAAATTATAAAAAAATTTTAATAAAAAGTAAGTTGGATTAATGAATTTAGGATACTAGAAGGATAGTTTAAATGTTTTGAAATTATAAAAAAATTTTTTAAAAAAAGTAAGAAGGATTTCTCGTTTAGGATACTAGAAGGATAGTTTAAATGTTTTGGAAATTATAAAAAAAATTTATAAAAAAAGTTAAGAAGGATTTGTTTAGGATACTAGAAGGATAGTTTAAATGTTTTAAAATTATAAAAAAGGTTTTTTTGGATAATTTAAATGTAAAAAAATCATAAAAAAGAAGGATTTATGTTTAGGATACTAGAAGGATAGTTTAAATGTTTTGAAATTATAAAAAAATTTATAAAAAAAGTAAGATGGATTTAATTTTAGAATACTAGAAGGATAGTTTAAATGTTTTGAAATTATAAAATAATTTTTTTAAAAAAAAGTAAGAATGATTTTAGTTTAGGATACTAGAAGGATAGTTTAAATGTTTTGAAATTATAAAAAAATTTATAAAAAAAGTTAAGAAGGATTTCCGTTTAGGATACTAGAAGGATAGTTTAAATGTTTTGAAAATTATAAAAATAATTTTTAAAAAAAAAGTAAGTTGGATTTACCTTTTAGGATACTATGAAGGATAGTTTAAATGTTTTGAAATTATAAAAAAAATTTATAAAAAAAGTTAAGAAGGATTTCTTTAGGATACTAGAAGGATAGTTTAAATGTTTTGAAATTATAAAAAAAATTATAAAAAAAGTTAAGAAGGATTTATTTAGGATACTAGAAGGATAGTTTAAATGTTTTAAAATTATAAAAAAAATTATAAAAAAAAAGTAAGAAGGATTTACTTTAGGATACTAGAAGGATAGTTTAAATGTTTTGAAATTATAAAAATAATTTATAAAAAAAGTTAAGAAGGATTTGTTTAGGATACTAGAAGGATAGTTTAAATGTTTTGAAATTATAAAAATAATTTTTAAAAAAAAGTTAAGAAGGATTTATTTAGGATACTAGAAGGATAGTTTAAATGTTTTGAAATTATAAAAAAAATTTATAAAAAAAGTTAAGAATGATTTCCATTTAGGATACTAGAAGGATAGTTTAAATGTTTTGAAATTATAAAAAAAATTAAAAAAAAAGTTAAGAAGAATTTCTGTTTAGGATACTAGAAGGATAGTTTAAATGTTTTAAAATTATAAAAAAAATTTATAAAAAAAGTTAAGAAGGATTTCTGTTTAGGATACTAGAAGGATAGTTTAAATGTTTTGAAATTATAAAATAATTTTTTTAATAAAAAGTAAGATGGATTTCTGTTTAGAATACTTGAAGGATAGTTTAAATGTTTTGAAATTATAAAATAATTTTTTAAAAAAAGTAAGAAGGATTTTATTTTAGGATACTAGAAGGATAGTTTAAATGTTTTGAAATTATAAAAAAATTTATAAAAAAAGTTAAGAAGGATTTCGTTTAGGATACTAGAAGGATAGTTTAAATGTTTTAAAATTATAAAAAAATTTATAAAAAAATTAAGAATGATTTCCGCTTAGGATACTAGAAGGATAGTTTAAATGTTTTGAAATAATAAAAAATTTTTAAAAAAAAAGTTAAGAGGATTTACTTTAGGATACTTGAAGGATAGTTTAAATGTTTTGAAATTATAAAAAAAATTTTTAAAAAAAGTTAAGAAGGATTTCCGTTTAGGATACTAGAAGGATAGTTTAAATGTTTTAAAATTATAAAAAAATTTATAAAAAAAATTAAGAAGGATTTGCTTTAGGATACTAGAAGGATAGTTTAAATGTTTTGAAATTATAAAAAAAATTTATAAAAAAAGTTAAGAAGGATTTGTTTTAGGATACTAGAAGGATAGTTTAAATGTTTTGAAATTATAAAAAAATTTATAAAAAAAAGTTAAGAAGGATTTCGGTTTAGGATACTAGAAGGATAGTTTAAATGTTTTGAAATTATAAAAAAATTTATAAAAAAAGTTAAGAATGATTTCAAGCTAGGATACTAGAAGGATAGTTTAAATGTTTTGAAATTATAAAAAAAATTTATAAAAAAAGTTAAGAAGGATTTCAAGCTTAGAATACTAGAAGGATAGTTTAAATGTTTTGAAATTATAAAAAAATTTATAAAAAAAGTTAAGAAGGATTTCTGTTTAGGATACTTGAAGGATAGTTTAAATGTTTTGAAATTATAAAAAAATTTATAAAAAATTAAGAAGGATTTCGTTTAGGATACTAGAAGGATAGTTTAAATGTTTTGAAATTATAAAAAATTTTTTAAAAAAAGTAAGTTGGATTTACGTTTAGGATACTAGAAGGATAGTTTAAATGTTTTGAAATTATAAAATAAATTTTTAAAAAAAGTTAAGAAGGATTTCTGTTTAGGATATTAGAAGGATAGTTTAAATGTTTTGAAATTATAAAAAAAATTTATAAAAAAAGTTAAGAAAGATTTATGTTTAGGATACTAAAAGGATAGTTTAAATGTTTTGAAATTATAAAATAATTTTTAAAAAAAAAGTAAGAAGGATTTGTTTAGGATACTTGAAGGATAGTTTAAATGTTTTGAAATTATAAAATAATTTTTTAATAAAAAGTAAGTTGGATTTCTGTTTAGGATACTTGAAGGATAGTTTAAATGTTTTGAAATTATAAAATAATTTTTTTAATAAAAAGTAAGTAGGATTTTTGTTTAGGATACTAGAAGGATAGTTTAAATGTTTTGAAATTATAAAAAAAATTTATAAAAAAAGTTAAGAAGGATTTTGTTTAGGATACTAGAAGGATAGTTTAAATGTTTTGAAATTATAAAAAAATTTTTATAAAAAAATTAAGAAGGATTTACTTTTAGGATACTTGAAGGATAGTTTAAATGTTTTGAAATTATAAAAAAATTTTTTAAAAAAAGTTAAGAAGGATTTACTTTTAGGATACTAGAAGGATAGTTTAAATGTTTTGAAATTATAAAAAAAATTTATAAAAAAAGTTAAGAAGGATTTTGTTTAGGATACTAGAAGGATAGTTTAAATGTTTTGAAATTATAAAAAAAATTTATAAAAAAAGTTAAGAAGGATTTCTTTTAGGATACTAGAAGGATAGTTTAAATGTTTTGAAATTATAAAAAAATTTATAAAAAAAGTTAAGAAGGATTTCTTTTAGGATACTAGAAGGATAGTTTAAATGTTTTGAAATTATAAAAAAAATTATAAAAAAAAAGTTTGGATAGATATGAAAAGGATAGTTTAAATGTTTTGAAATTATAAAATAATTTTTTTAATAAAAAGTAAGATGGATTTCGTTTAGGATACTTGAAGGATAGTTTAAATGTTTTGAAATTATAAAAATAATTTTTTTAATAAAAAAGTAAGTAGGATTTACATGTTTAGGATACTAGAAGGATAGTTTAAATGTTTTGAAATTATAAAAAAATTTTATAAAAAAAGTTAAGAAGGATTTCCCTTTAGGATACTAGAAGGATAGTTTAAATGTTTTAAAATTATAAAAAAAATTTATAAAAAAGTTATAGAAGGATAGTTTAAATGTTTTGAAATGTTTAAAAAAATTAATAAAAAAATTAAGAAGGATTTCTGTTTAGGATACTTGAAGGATAGTTTAAATGTTTTGAAATTATAAAAAAATTTTATAAAAAAGTTAAGAAGGATTTATCGTTTAGGATACTAGAAGGATAGTTTAAATGTTTTGAAATTATAAAATAATTTTTTAATAAAAAGTAAGTAGGATTTAATTTTTAGGATACTTGAAGGATAGTTTAAATGTTTTGAAATTATAAAATAATTTTTAAAAAAAGTAAGAATGGATTTCCGTTTAGGATACTAGAAGGATAGTTTAAATGTTTTGAAATTATAAAAAAATTTATAAAAAAAATTAAGAAGGATTTCTGTTTAGGATACTAGAAGGATAGTTTAAATGTTTTGAAATTATAAAAAAATTTATAAAAAAAGTTAAGAAGGATTTCTTTTAGGATACTAGAAGGATAGTTTAAATGTTTTGAAATTATAAAAAAAATTTATAAAAAAATTAAGAAGGATTTCTTTAGGATACTTGAAGGATAGTTTAAATGTTTTGAAATTATAAAATAATTTTTTTAATAAAAAGTAAGTTGGATTTAGTTTAGAAAACTTGAAGGATAGTTTAAATTTTTGAAATTATTAAATAATTTTTTTAATAAAAAGTAAGTAGGATTTTTGTTTAGGATACTAGAAGGATAGTTTAAATGTTTTGAAATTATAACATAATTTATAAAAAAAGTTAAGAAGGATTTACATTTAGGATACTAGAAGGATAGTTTAAATGTTTTAAAATTATAAAAAAAATTTATAAAAAAAATTAAGAAGGATTTCTGTTTAGGATACTAGAAGGATAGTTTAAATGTTTTGAAATTATAAAAATAATTTATAAAAAAAGTTAAGAAGGATTTACATTTAGGATACTAGAAGGATAGTTTAAATGTTTTGAAATTATAAAAAAAATTTTTTAAAAAAAGTTAAGAAGGATTTCATTTAGGATACTAGAAGGATAGTTTAAATGTTTTGAAATTATAAAAATAATTTTTTAAAAAAAGTAAGAAGGATTTCTGTTTAGGATACTAGAAGGATAGTTTAAATGTTTTGAAATTATAAAAATAATTTATAAAAAAAGTTAAGAAGGATTTATTTAGGATACTAGAAGGATAGTTTAAATGTTTTGAAATTATAAAAAAATTTATAAAAAAAGTTAAGAAGGATTTCTGTTTAGGATACTAGAAGGATAGTTTAAATGTTTTAAAATTATAAAAAAAATTTATAAAAAAATTAAGAAGGATTTGTTTAGGATACTAGAAGGATAGTTTAAATGTTTTGAAATTATAAAAAAATTTATTAAAAAAAGTTAAGAAGGATTTATTTTTAGGATACTAGAAGGATAGTTTAAATGTTTTGAAATTATAAAAAAATTTTAATAAAAAAAGTAAGTTGGATTTACATTTAGGATACTAGAAGGATAGTTTAAATGTTTTGAAATTATAAAAAAAATTTATAAAAAAAGTTAAGAAGGATTTTGTTTAGGATACTAGAAGGATAGTTTAAATGTTTTGAAATTATAAAAAAAATTTATAAAAAAAAGTTAAGAAGGATTTACTAGGATATTAGAAGGATAGTTTAAATGTTTTGAAATTATAAAAAAAATTTATAAAAAAAGTTAAGAAGGATTTACGTTTAGGATACTAGAAGGATAGTTTAAATGTTTTAAAATTATAAAAAAATTTATAAAAAAAATTAAGAAGGATTTAGTTTAGGATACTTGAAGGATAGTTTAAATGTTTTGAAATTATAAAATAATTTTTTTAATAAAACGTAAGTTGGATTTCTATTTAGAAAACTTGAAGGATAGTTTAAATGTTTTGAAATTATAACATAATTTTTTTAATAAAAAGTAAGTAGGATTTTTGTTTAGGATACTAGAAGGATAGTTTAAATGTTTTGAAATTATAAAAAAATTTTTAAAAAAGTTAAGAAGGATTTAGTTTAGGATACTAGAAGGATAGTTTAAATGTTTTGAAATTATAAAAAAAATTTATAAAAAAATTAAGAAGGATTTAGTTTAGGATACTAGAAGGATAGTTTAAATGTTTTGAAATTATAAAAATAAATTTATAAAAAAAATTAAGAAGGATTTCTGTTTAGGATACTAGAAGGATAGTTTAAATGTTTTGAAATTATAAAAAAATTTTTTTAATAAAAAAGTTAAGGATTTTGTTTAGGATACTAGAAGGATAGTTTAAATGTTTTGAAATTATAAAATAATTTATTAAAAAAAGTAAGAAGGATTTACTTTAGGATACTAGAAGGATAGTTTAAATGTTTTGAAATTATAAAAAAATTTATAAAAAAAGTTAAGAAGGATTTACGTTTAGGATACTAGAAGGATAGTTTAAATGTTTTGAAATTATAAAATAATTTTTTAAAAAAATTAAAGAAGGATTTCGTTTAGGATACTAGAAGGATAGTTTAAATGTTTTGAAATTATAAAAAAATTTATAAAAAAATTAAGAAGGATTTCGTTTAGGATACTTGAAGGATAGTTTAAATGTTTTGAAATTATAAAAAATTTTTTTAATAAAAAAGTTAAGAAGGATTTCTGTTTAGGATACTAGAAGGATAGTTTAAATGTTTTGAAATTATAAAAAAATTTTTTAAAAAAAGTTAAGAAGGATTTTTGTTTAGGATACTAGAAGGATAGTTTAAATGTTTTGAAATTATAAAAAAATTTATAAAAAAAAGTTAAGAATGATTTATGTTTAGGATACTAGAAGGATAGTTTAAATGTTTTGAAATTATAAAAAAAATTTATAAAAAAAAGTTAAGAAGGATTTCCGTTTAGGATACTAGAAGGATAGTTTAAATGTTTTGAAATTATAAAAAAAATTATAAAAAAAAGTTAAGAAGGATTTACGTTTAGGATACTAGAAGGATAGTTTAAATGTTTTGAAATTATAAAAAAAATAATTTATTTAGATAAAAGGATAGTTTAAATGTTTTGATTTAAAATTTTAGGTTTAGGAAATTGAAGGATAGTTTAAATGTTTTGAAATTATAAAAATAATTTTTTAATAAAAAGTAAGAAGGATTTCTGTTTAGGATACTAGAAGGATAGTTTAAATGTTTTGAAATTATAAAAAAATTTTTTAATAAAAAGTTAAGAAGGATTTTAGTTTAGGATACTAGAAGGATAGTTTAAATGTTTTGAAATTATAAAAAAAATTTATAAAAAAATTTAAGAGGATTTGATTTTAGGATACTAGAAGGATAGTTTAAATGTTTTGAAATTATAAAAAAAATTTATAAAAAAAGTTAAGAAGGATTTATTTTAGGATACTAGAAGGATAGTTTAAATGTTTTGAAATTATAAATAAAATTTATAAAAATAGTTAAGAAGAATTTATGTTTAGGATACTAGAAGGATAGTTTAAATGTTTTGAAATTATAAAAAAAATTTATAAAAAAAAGTTAAGAAGGATTTCTGTTTAGGATACTTGAAGGATAGTTTAAATGTTTTGAAATTATAAAAATAATTTTTAATAAAAAGTAAGAAGGATTTATTTAGGATACTAGAAGGATAGTTTAAATGTTTTGAAATTATAAAAAAAATTTATAAAAAAAGTTAAGAAGGATTTCTATTTAGGATACTAGAAGGATAGTTTAAATGTTTTGAAATTATAAAAAAATTTTTAAAAAAAGTTAAGAAGGATTTACTTAGGATACTTGAAGGATAGTTTAAATGTTTTGAAATTATAAAATAATTTTTTTAATAAAAAGTAAGTAGGATTTGATTTAGGATACTTGAAGGATAGTTTAAATGTTTTGAAATTATAAAATAATTTTTTTAATAAAAAGTAAGTAGGATTTCTGTTTAGGATACTAGAAGGATAGTTTAAATGTTTTGAAATTATAAAAAAAATTTATAAAAAAGTTAAGAAGGATTTTTGTATAGGATACTAGAAGGATAGTTTAAATGTTTTGAAATTATAAAAAAATTTATAAAAAAAGTTAAGAAGGATTTACGTTTAGGATACTAGAAGGATAGTTTAAATGTTTTGAAATTATTAAAAAAATTTATAAAAAAAGTTAAGAAGGATTTCTGTTTAGGATACTAGAAGGATAGTTTAAATGTTTTGAAATTATAAAATAATTTTTTTAATAAAAAATAAGAAGGATTTCTTTTAGGATACTAGAAGGATAGTTTAAATGTTTTGAAATTATAAAAAAATTTATAAAAAAAGTTAAGAAGGATTTCGTTTAGGATACTAGAAGGATAGTTTAAATGTTTTGAAATTATAAAAAAAATTTATAAAAAAAGTTAAGAAGGATTTCTTTTAGGATACTAGAAGGATAGTTTAAATGTTTTGAAATTATAAAAATAATTTTTAATAAAAAAAGTTGGATTTCATTTAGGATACTTGAAGGATAGTTTAAATGTTTTGAAATTATAAAATAATTTTTAATAAAAAGTTAAGAAGGATTTCCGTTTAGGATACTAGAAGGATAGTTTAAATGTTTTGAAATTATAAAAAAAATTTATAAAAAAAGTTAAGAAGGATTTACTGTTTAGGATACTAGAAGGATAGTTTAAATGTTTTGAAATTATAAAAAAAATTTATAAAAAAAGGTAAGAAGGATTTACATTTTAGGATACTAGAAGGATAGTTTAAATGTTTTAAAATTATAAAAATAATTTATAAAAAAAGTTAAGAAGGATTTATTTTAGGATACTAGAAGGATAGTTTAAATGTTTTGAAATTATAAAAAAATTTTTAAAAAAAGTAAGAAGGATTTACTTTAGGATACTAGAAGGATAGTTTAAATGTTTTGAAATTATAAAAAAAATTTATAAAAAAAATTAAGAAGGATTTCTATTTAGGATACTTGAAGGATAGTTTAAATGTTTTGAAATTATAAAATAATTTTTTTAATAAAAAGTTAGTTGGATTTCGTTTAGGATACTTGAAGGATAGTTTAAATGTTTTGAAATTATAAAAATAATTTTTTAAAAAAAGTTAAGAAGGATTTCTGTTTAGGATACTAGAAGGATAGTTTAAATGTTTTGAAATTATAAAAAAAATTTATAAAAAAAGTTAAGAAGGATTTACGTTTAGGATACTAGAAGGATAGTTTAAATGTTTTAAAATTATAAAAAAATTATAAAAAAAATAAGAAGGATTTCTGTTTAGGATACTAGAAGGATAGTTTAAATGTTTTGAAATTATAAAAATAATTTTTAAAAAAAGTTAAGAAGGATTTATTTAGGATACTAGAAGGATAGTTTAAATGTTTTGAAATTATAAAAAAATTTAATAAAAAAGTTAAGAAGGATTTCGTTTAGGATACTAGAAGGATAGTTTAAATGTTTTAAAATTATAAAAAAAATTTATAAAAAAATTAAGAAGGATTTAACATTTAGGATACTTGAAGGATAGTTTAAATGTTTTGAAATTATAAAATAATTTTTTTAATAAAACGTAAGTTGGATTTCTGTTTAGAAAACTTGAAGGATAGTTTAAATGTTTTGAAATTATAAAATAATTTTTTTAATAAAAAGTAAGTAGGATTTAATTTAGGATACTAGAAGGATAGTTTAAATGTTTTGAAATTATAAAAAAAATTATAAAAAAAGTTAAGAAGGATTTATTTAGGATACTAGAAGGATAGTTTAAATGTTTTAAAATTATAAAAAAATTTTTTATATAAAAAAAGTTAAGAATGATTTCCTTTAGGATACTTGAAGGATAGTTTAAATGTTTTGAAATTATAAAAAAATTTTAATAAAAAGTTAAGAAGGATTTCTATTTAGGATACTAGAAGGATAGTTTAAATGTTTTGAAATTATAAAAAAATTTATTAAAAAAAGTTAAGAAGGATTTACTTTAGGATACTAGAAGGATAGTTTAAATGTTTTAAAATTATAAAAAAATTTTTTAAAAAAAGTAAGGATTTATTTAGGATACTAGAAGGATAGTTTAAATGTTTTGAAATTATAAAAAAATTTTTTAAAAAAAGTTAAGAAGGATTTAAGTTTAGGATACTTGAAGGATAGTTTAAATTTTTTGAAATTATAAAATAATTTTTTTAATAAAAAGTAAGTAGGATTTCTGTTTAGGATACTAGAAGGATAGTTTAAATGTTTGGAAATTATAAAAAAAAATTATAAAAAAAAGTTAAGAAGGATTTACGTTTAGGATACTAGAAGGATAGTTTAAATGTTTTGAAATTATAAAAAAAATTTATAAAAAAAAGTTAAGAAGGATTTAATTTAGGATACTAGAAGGATAGTTTAAATGTTTTGAAATTATAAAAAAAATTTATAAAAAAAAGTTAAGAAGGATTTACATTTAGGATACTAGAAGGATAGTTTAAATGTTTTGAAATTATAAAAAAATTTAAAAAAAAAAGTTAAGAAGGATTTAACATTTAGGATACTAGAAGGATAGTTTAAATGTTTTGAAATTATAAAAATAATTTATAAAAAAAAAGTTAAGAAGGATTTACATTTAGGATACTAGAAGGATAGTTTAAATGTTTTGAAATTATAAAAAAATTTATAAAAAAAGTTAAGAAGGATTTAAATTTAGGATACTAGAAGGATAGTTTAAATGTTTTAAAATTATAAAAAAAATTTATAAAAAAAATTAAGAAGGATTCCGATTTAGGATACTTGAAGGATAGTTTAAATGTTTTGAAATTATAAAATAATTTTTAAAAAAAGCAAGATGGATTTCCGTTTAGGATACTAGAAGGATAGTTTAAACGTTTTGAAATTATAACAAAAATTTTTTTAATAAAAAGTAAGAAGGATTTTTATTTAGGATACTAGAAGGATAGTTTAAATGTTTTGAAATTATAAAAAAATTTTATAAAAAACGTTAAGAAGGATTTACATTTTTAGGATACTAGAAGGATAGTTTAAATGTTTTAAAATTATAAAAAAATTTATTTAAAAAAAATGACAGAAGGATTCTGTTTAGGAAACTAGAAGGATAGTTTAAATGTTTTGAAATTATAAAATAATTTTTTAATAAAAAGTAAGTAGGATTTACGTTTAGGATACTAGAAGGATAGTTTAAATGTTTTGAAATTATAAAAAAATTTATAAAAAAAGTTAAGAAGGATTTATATTAGGATACTAGAAGGATAGTTTAAATGTTTTCAAATTATAAAAAAATTTATAAAAAAAAAGTAAGAAGGATTTACATTTAGGATACTAGAAGGATAGTTTAAATGTTTTGAAATTATAAAAATAATTTATAAAAAAAAAGTTAAGATGGATTTCTGTTTAGGATACTAGAAGGATAGTTTAAATGTTTTGGAAATTATAAAATAATTTTAAAAAAAAGTTAAGAAGGATTTGTTAGGATACTAGAAGGATAGTTTAAATGTTTTGAAATTATAAAAAAAATTATAAAAAAAGTTAGAGGATTTCTGTTTAGGATACTAGAAGGATAGTTTAAATGTTTTCAAATTATAAAAAAATTTTTAATAAAAATTAAGATTGATTTAGTTTAGGATACTAGAAGGATAGTTTAAATGTTTTGAAATAATAAAAAAAAATTATAAAAAAAAGGTTAGAAGGATTTACATTTAGGATACTAGAAGGATAGTTTAAATGTTTTGAAATTATAAAAAAATTTATTAAAAAAAGTTAAGAAGGATTTGTTTAGGATACTAGAAGGATAGTTTAAATGTTTTGAAATTATAAAAAAATTTTTTAATAAAAAATTAAGAAGGATTTACGTTTAGGATACTTGAAGGATAGTTTAAATGTTTTGAAATTATAAAATAATTTTTTTAATAAAAAGTAAGTAGGATTTGTTTTAGAATACTTGAAGGATAGTTTAAATTTTTTGAAATTATAAAATAATTTTTTTAATAAAAAGTAAGTAGGAATTCTGTTTAGGATACTAGAAGGATAGTTTAAATGTTTTGAAATTATAAAAAAAAATTTATAAAAAAAGTTAAGAAGGATTTCCATTTAGGATACTAGAAGGATAGTTTAAATGTTTTGAAATTATAAAAAAAATTTATAAAAAAAGGTAAGAAGGATTTCATTTTAGGATACTTGAAGGATAGTTTAAATGTTTTGAAAGTATAAAAATAATTTATTTAATAAAAAACTAAGTAGGATTTGTGTTTAGGATACTTGAAAGATAGTTTAAATGTTTTGAAATTATAAAAAAAATTTTTAAAAAAAGTAAGTAGGATTTTCGTTTAGGATACTAGAAGGATAGTTTAAATGTTTTGAAATTATAAAATAATTTTTTAAAAAAAAGTAAGTAGGATTTCTGTTTAGGATACTAGAAGGATAGTTTAAATGTTTTGAAATTATAAAAAAATTTTTTAAAAAAAAGTTAAGAAGGATTTACTTTAGGATACTAGAAGGATAGTTTAAATGTTTTGAAATTATAAAAAAAATTATAAAAAAAGTTAAGAAGGATTCCCATTTAGGATACTAGAAGGATAGTTTAAATGTTTTAAAATTATAAAAAAAATTTATAAAAAAAATTAAGAAGGATTTCTGTTTAGGATACTTGAAGGATAGTTTAAATGTTTTGAAATTATAAAATAATTTTTCAAAAAAAAGTAAGATGGATTTCGTTTAGGATACTAGAAGGATAGTTTAAATGTTTTGAAATTATAAAAAATTTTTTAAAAAAAAGTTAAGAAGGATTTTTGTTTAGGATACTAGAAGGATAGTTTAAATGTTTTGAAATTATAAAAAAATTTATAAAAAAAGTTAAGAAGGATTTCTTTTAGGATACTAGAAGGATAGTTTAAATGTTTTAAAATTATAAAAAAAATTTATAAAAAAATTTAAGAAGAATTTCATTTAGGATACTTGAAGGATAGTTTAAATGTTTTGAAATTATAAAATAATTTTTTTAATAAAAAGTAAGTTGGATTTCTGTTTAGAAAACTTGAAGGATAGTTTAAATGTTTTGAAATTATAAAATAATTTTTTTAATAAAAAGTAAGTAGGATTTTTGTTTAGGATACTAGAAGGATAGTTTAAATGTTTTGAAATTATAAAAAAAATTTTATAAAAAAGTTAAGAAGGATTTACATTTAGGATACTAGAAGGATAGTTTAAATGTTTTGAAATTATAAAATAATTTTTTTAAAAAAAGTTAAGAAGGATTTACTTTTAGGATACTAGAAGGATAGTTTAAATGTTTTGAAATTATAAAAAAAATTTATAAAAAAGTTAAGAAGGATTTCTTGGATTCTAGAAGGATAGTTTAAATGTTTTGAAATTATAAAAAAAATTTATAAAAAAGTTAAGAAGGATTTATGTTTAGGATACTTGAAGGATAGTTTAAATGTTTTGAAATTATAAAAAAATTTATAAAAAAAGTTACGAAGGATTTTTGTTTAGGATACTTGAAGGATAGTTTAAATGTTTTGAAATTATAAAAAAAATTAAGAAGGATTTCTGTTTAGGATACTTGAAGGATAGTTTAAATGTTTTGAAATTATAAAATAATTTTTTTAATAAAAAGTAAGTTGGATTTCTTTTAGAATACTTGAAGGATAGTTTAAATGTTTTGAAATTATAAAATAATTTTTTTAATAAAAAGTAAGTAGGATTTCAGTTTAGGATACTAGAAGGATAGTTTAAATGTTTTGAAATTATAAAAAAAATTTATAAAAAAGTTAAGAAGGATTTCTTTTAGGATACTAGAAGGATAGTTTAAATGTTTTTGAAATTATAAAAAAATTTTTATAAAAAGTAAGAAGGATTTCTGTTTAGAATACTTGAAGGATAGTTTAAATGTTTTGAAATTATAAAATAATTTTTTAATAAAAAGTAAGTTGGATTTCTGTTTAGATACTTGAAGGATAGTTTAAATGTTTTGAAATAATAAAAATAATTTATAAAAAAAGTTCAGAAGGATTTCTGTTTAGGATACTAGAAGGATAGTTTAAATGTTTTGAAATTATAAAAAAAATTTATAAAAAAAGTTAAGAAGGATTTACTTTAGGATACTCTAGAAGGATAGTTTAAATGTTTTGAAATTATAAAATAATTTTTTTAATAAAAAGTAAGTTGGGTTTAAGTTTAGAATACTTGAAGGATAGTTTAAATGTTTTGAAATTATAAAATAATTTTTTTAATAAAAAGTAAGTAGGATTTCCGTTTAGGATACTAGAAGGATAGTTTAAATGTTTTAAAATTATAAAAAAATTTATTAAAAAAAGTTAAGAAGGATTTCGTTTAGGATACTAGAAGGATAGTTTAAATGTTTTGAAATTATAAAAAAATTTATAAAAAAAGGTTAAGAAGGATTTAAGTTTAGGATACTAGAAGGATAGTTTAAATGTTTTGAAATTATAAAAAAAATTTAAAAAAAAGTTAGCCCAGAGGTTTGGCTTTAGGAGATAGTTTAAATGTTTTCAAAAAATAAAAAAAATTAAGAAGGATTTGTTTAGGATACTTGAAGGATAGTTTAAATGGTTTGAAACTATAAAATAATTTTTTTAACAAAAAGCAGAGATTGGGATTACGGTTTCAGAAAACTTGAAAAAGGATAGTTTAAATGTTTTGAAATTATAACATAATTTTTTTAATAAAAAGTAAGTAGGATTTTTGTTTAGGATACTAGAAGGATAGTTTAAATGTTTTGAAATTATAAAAAAAAATTTATAAAAAAAAGTTAAGAAGGATTTACGTTTAGGATCTTGATTAGTACTTAAAAGTGCATTTTTTATCAAGGTTTTATATCATCATTTGCACTTAGTATCAATAACTCCTAACTAAAGCGTGTTTTATAATAACATATCTAATTATATAAGATACCTTTAATTTATGGTAAATGTTCATCTTAAATGGGCCTATCACATAAATGAAAGAATTGATTGATGAGTTTAATCTTGAAATTGAAAGGACAAAAAGATGTTTACCCCGAAAGAGATGTTGGTGCAATCAAGCGGAACACAGTTCGGTAATTGGGTCATATCTGGAGCTGTAGATCTTGGATTTGGGTCCATTTTACATGGATGGAAAAGCTAAGACATAGGCCTACAACTGTCATGGAGACCCAAGTTTAACAAGGCCGTTTTCAGAGTCAAATTGAGCATCAAAGAAGAAGTCCGAATCTGTCCTGCAGCCCGAGACACTGTTCAGTGTTCAGCCCATATCTCGAGTTCTAGAGTCCAAATGATCTCCAGAATTTTACCCTGGAAAGATGAGACGATTCCTAGAACTTTCTGATTCAAGTTTGTTCAAATTATGACATCATCAATGACGTTTTGGCAGACAAAGAAGATAAGAATTGTCACCAAGTCAAGATGTGGCCACTACTCATCAATTAGTCAACAAATCAATGGTTCCGAATTTTGGCCTATAAAAAGGAGGCATTTGCCATGTATTTAGGCATCTTGGTGTTTCGAGTCAAGATCATGCTCTTGCTCTCTCTTTATATTTTGTAATGCTTAAGTTTTACTTATATTAATCTCTTGCTTATGCTTTTCATTTCCTTTCCTTGTTTATTTATGTTTCTTTCTTTCATTATGTCTAACTAAGTTAATTATGTCAAGGTGAAAAATTCACTAATGGTGTAAGAATCAAGTATAATATAAACTTAACATGGACCTTAATGTTGGATACTAACATGCTTTATATTTGCTATCTTGTTCACTTTTAATACTTTCCTTGTTAAATGGTTAATCTAGATTTATGTTGTATAACATTTGGTACAACAAATGCTTTGTACTTTCATAGCCCATCTTTGTATGGTATAATTAGCGGCGACACGGACTATGAGGAAGGCTTGATTGTTGTTAACATAAGTTGCTAATCATCTGGACTGCTACGACAACATTTACAAGTATTAGCGTTATTCCGACTAGGATCACTACGTTAAATCATGTTAACAATTTATAATCAATTGGAACCTACTTTATGTGTGGTTTCACTAGTTGAACTAATGAAGGAGTATATACTATGCTTGATGATAGTACCATTAGTGGATCCTCAACCTTAACATTTTGTTGTTAACATTGTTTAATCTATACATTAACTTTCCATCTCGAGTTCTCATCAACTTTCCTCTACTTCTTCACACTATTCTTATTACCCTTATTATATATTGTTCGTTGTTGTTGTTGTTATTACTTTTATTTTATTGTTATCTATAATTTATGCAAGTAACCTCCCAATAGTTCGACCCCGGTCTTCTTAGGGTTATTTATTATGACACTCCTTGCACTTGGGAGAAGACATCAATCTTTTGGTCGTGTCAAGTTTTTGGGCACCCCGTTAAGGGTGAGTAAATTCTTGTACAAATTATAGTATTTATTTTATTTTTCCCTTTTCTTTTTTCTCTCTTGTATCTAACTTTGTTTCTTTTGTTTGTTTCTCTTTCTTTTTATTTTCTTCTTCCTTTTATTCTCCTACACGTGCATGAGAGTGTGGTCACGTACATTAAGTGGTAGAAAACTTTGTTCCGGTATCCTCATCATTTCAGAAAATAAGGCTGAAGAAGATAACCAATCAGCTATAATGAGAATAATGAGAATATTCGGGTTAAAACTCTTAGAGATCACATGAATCCCCACAAGAACAAGTGCACCCCATAAGCACACTCATTTCCTCCTGATGCATCTCATTTTAATTTTAAGACAGGCATTATTCAACTTTTACCATCTTTTCATGGCTTAGATTTAGAAAATCATACTTGCATTGGAGAATTTGAGGAGGTTTGCAACACATGTATAATGGCTCAAATTGTATGAACACCATTAGATTGAAGCTTTTTCCTTTTTCATTAAAAGATAAAGCTAAAACATGGCTACAAAATTTGAGACCTGGATCCATTCATTAGCAGGATGAAATGCAACAACAATTTTTAAAGAAGTTTTTT